>CAWUFW010022929.1:0-85343 GCA_963921515.1 Calotriton arnoldi
AAGCTGCAGTAGAACACAAAGGAATCAACTGGCAGGCTGCTCCTGTTGAAATATAACAGGAAGATAGTTGAGATCTCACTTAAAACATGTCCTAATTTTTCTTTCTACATCACTAACCATAATTTCTATGACAAAATGAACCCCTCATTTTGTTCATTTTTAAATTAAATGTTTTAAGAGTTACCAGTTTATTCCAATCAAGATGGCTTCAGGTGTGCCATAATTTTGTCATAAGTAAGGCTGTTAGCACTCTAGTTGTTCTTTAGAACACTCTGGGAAGCTGCAGTAGAACACAAAGAAATCAACTGACAGTCTCTGCCCTTGTTGGATGTACATGTTTTACTGAGAATGTCAGACTTCATTCTCACATGACTGAGAAAGATAATGTGAATTTACAGAAAATATGCTCTCATTTTAGCTTCTGGAGCACCTTCCAAAACTCTATGGGACAAGCATGTGAAAATAGTTTTCTCTCAAACATGATTCATGATATCCCAGCAGAAGGTTTTTCAAAGGGTAAAATCACCTTAGAACACACCACAATTCCTGAAATTAGTATGGTACCATCAACAAATGAATTCTAATGTAACTAAAGTCTGTTATCACCCTTTATAGTTCTCCTTTTGGTAACCCTCAAAATCTTTGATTCACTACAATGCATTTCAATGGGGTGCTATCATGTATATTGGTCCCAAGATGGCTGCCAGCAATTCCAGGATGAAGTGCTGACAGCCAATCAGGTCTCACAATGACATGTGTGGTTAGGCTCCGCCCAGATATAAATGTGATTTTACTTTTGATTTTCTCAGGAACTACTGAACGGATTTACACCATTTAACCAAAAGGCACGACTCTGAACCAAGGGCTACCTTTTTGCCAAATTTGGTGTAATTCCGTTCAGCAGTTCGGGCTGTAGCTGCGACTAAAGGTTCCTATGGAAAATTGCATGGGGAAAACACGTTTTGGGACCCCCTTTTTTCTCGGCCCCCACTTGACGAATCACCCCGAGACTTTCAGGATAGGAGCGGACCGGAGCGGGCCATAAGTTTTGAAAATTTCGCGAAGATTCGTCGACCGGCGCCAAAGTTATTGGAAATAGAATGTTGTGAATTTCCTATGGAAAATAGGTCCTAACTATAACTATCTACTGGCGACTGCCAGTAGATAATATATATATATATATATGTATATATATATATATATATATATATATATATATATATATATATATATATATATATATATACAAAAAGAGTTGCCACTAGGTGGGATGCACTCCCAGGTGGAAATTACGCCAAAGCAAGGGCACACGCCATGAACAAAGTCCTTCTCTGGTTTACCTGCCAGACGCGTTTCGGGCCAATGCCCTCTTCAGTGGCAGACCATGTGACGTGCCGGCATGCGGCAACCACCAGTAATCCCCATAATAATAACGCTCAGGTGAATCACCTGAAGCAATGCTTCCTGGGACTGGTGGTTCAGTAAAACCCAAGTGGGTCACCGCCGGCACTCACAAAAAATGTCTTAAAAAGGATTGCTGATGTTCACGCCGGCACCCCCGCATATAACAGGCACCTCCTGTTCCACAGTCAGCTGCCCCAATAAGGGAGCCGCGGACCCGCAAGAGTTTCGCGGTGGTGCAATCCCGCGACCAGGCAGGCCGCTGTACAAAATACAAAAAGAGTTGCCACTAGGTGGGATGCACTCCCAGGTGGAAATTACGCCAAAGCAAGGGCACACCCCATAACAAAGTCCTTCTCTGGTTTACCTGCCAGACGCGTTTCGGGCCAATGCCCTCTTCAGTGGCAGACCATGTGACGTGCCGGCATGCGGCAACCACCAGAAATCCCCATAATAATAACGCTCAGGTGAATCACCTGAAGCAATGCTTCCTGGGACTGGTGGTTCAGTAAAACCCAAGTGGGTCACCGCCGGCACTCACAAAAAATGTCTTAAAAAGGATTGCCGATGTTCACGCCGGCACCCCCGCATATAACAGGCACCTCCTGTTCCACAGTCAGCTGCCCCAATAAGGGAGCCGCGGACCCGCAAGTGTTTCGCGGTGGTGCAATCCCGCGACCAGGCAGGCTGCTGTACAAAATACAAAAAGAGTTGCCACTAGGTGGGATGCACTCCCAGGTGGAAATTACGCCAAAGCAAGGGCACACGCCATGAACAAAGTCCTTCTCTGGTTTACCTGCCAGACGCGTTTCGGGCCAATGCCCTCTTCAGTGGCAGACCATGTGACGTGCCGGCATGCGGCAACCACCAGTAATCCCCATAATAATAACGCTCAGGTGAATCACCTGAAGCAATGCTTCCTGGGACTGGTGGTTCAGTAAAACCCAAGTGGGTCACCGCCGGCACTCACAAAAAATGTCTTAAAAAGGATTGCCGATGTTCACGCCGGCACCCCCGCATATAACAGGCACCTCCTGTTCCACAGTCAGCTGCCCCAATAAGGGAGCCGCGGACCCGCAAGTGTTTCGCTGTGGTGCAATCCCGCGACCAGGCAGGCCGCTGTACAAAATACAAAAAGAGTTGCCACTAGGTGGGATGCACTCCCAGGTGGAAATTACGCCAAAGCAAGGGCACACGCCATGAACAAAGTCCTTCTCTGGTTTACCTGCCAGACGCGTTTCGGGCCAATGCCCTCTTCAGTGGCAGACCATGTGACGTGCCGGCATGCGGCAACCACCAGTAATCCCCATAATAATAACGCTCAGGTGAATCACCTGAAGCAATGCTTCCTGGGACTGGTGGTTCAGTAAAACCCAAGTGGTCGCCGCCGGCACTCACAAAAATTTCTTAAAAGGATTGCCGATGTTCACGCCGGCACCCCCGCATATAACAGGCACCTCCTGTTCCACAGTCAGCTGCCCCAATAAGGGAGCCGCGGACCCGCAAGTGTTTCGCGGTGGTGCAATCCCGCGACCAGGCAGGCCGCTGTACAAAATACAAAAAGAGTTGCCACTAGGTGGGATGCACTCCCAGGTGGAAATTACGCCAAAGCAAGGGCACACGCCATGAACAAAGTCCTTCTCTGGTTTACCTGCCAGACGCGTTTCGGGCCAATGCCTCTTCAGTGGCAGACCATGTGACGTGCCGGCATGCGGCAACCACCAGTAATCCCCATAATAATAACGCTCAGGTGAATCACCTGAAGCAATGCTTCCTGGGACTGGTGGTTCAGTAAAACCCAAGTGGGTCACCGCCGGCACTCACAAAAAATGTCTTAAAAAGGATTGCCGATGTTCACGCCGGCACCCCGCATATAACAGGCACCTCCTGTTCCACAGTCAGCTGCCCCAATAAAGGAGCCGCGGACCCGCAAGTGTTTCGCGGTGGTGCAATCCCGCGACCAGGCAGGCCGCTGTACAAAATACAAAAAGAGTTGCCACTAGGTGGGATGCACTCCCAGGTGGAAATTACGCCAAAGCAAGGGCACACGCCATGAACAAAGTCCTTCTCTGGTTTACCTGCCAGACGCGTTTCGGGCCAATGCCCTCTTCAGTGGCAGACCATGTGACGTGCCGGCATGCGGCAACCACCAGTAATCCCCATAATAATAACGCTCAGGTGAATCACCTGAAGCAATGCTTCCTGGGACTGGTGGTTCAGTAAAACCCAAGTGGGTCACCGCCGGCACTCACAAAAAATGTCTTAAAAGGATTGCCGATGTTCACGCCGGCACCCCCGCATATAACAGGCACCTCCTGTTCCACAGTCAGCTGCCCCAATAAGGGAGCCGCGGACCCGCAAGTGTTTCGCGGTGGTGCAATCCCGCGACCAGGCAGGCCGCTGTACAAAATACAAAAAGAGTTGCCACTAGGTGGGATGCACTCCCAGGTGGAAATTACGCCAAAGCAAGGGCACATGCCATGAACAAAGTCCTTCTCTGGTTTACCTGCCAGACGCGTTTCGGGCCAATGCCCTCTTCAGTGGCAGACCATGTGACGTGCCGGCATGCAGCAACCACCAGTAATCCCCATAATAATAACGCTCAGGTGAATCACCTGAAGCAATGCTTCCTGGGACTGGTGGTTCAGTAAAACCCAAGTGGGTCACCGCCGGCACTCACAAAAAATGTCTTAAAAAGGATTGCCGATGTTCACTCCGGCACCCCCGCATATAACAGGCACCTCCTGTTCCACAGTCAGCTGCCCCAATAAGGGAGCCGCGGACCCGCAAGTGTTTCGCTGTGGTGCAATCCCGCGACCAGGCAGGCCGCTGTACAATATACAAAAAGAGTTGCCACTAGGTGGGATGCACTCCCAGGTGGAAATTACGCCAAAGCAAGGGCACACGCCATGAACAAAGTCCTTCTCTGGTTTACCTGCCAGACGCGTTTCGGGCCAATGCCCTCTTCAGTGGCAGACCATGTGACGTGCCGGCATGCGGCAACCACCAGTAATCCCCATAATAATAACGCTCAGGTGAATCACCTGAAGCAATGCTTCCTGGGACTGGTGGTTCAGTAAAACCCAAGTGGGTCACCGCCGGCACTCACAAAAATGTCTTAAAAAGGATTGCCGATGTTCACGCCGGCACCCCCGCATATAACAGGCACCTCCTGTTCCACAGTCAGCTGCCCCAATAAGGGAGCCGCGGAGCCGCAAGTGTTTCGCGGTGGTGCAATCCCGCGACCAGGCAGGCCGCTGTACAAAATACAAAAAGAGTTGCCACTAGGTGGGATGCACTCCCAGGTGGAAATTACGCCAAAGCAAGGGCACACGCCATGAACAAAGTCCTTCTCTGGTTTACCTGCCAGATGCGTTTCGGGCCAATGCCCTCTTCAGTGGCAGACCATGTGACGTGCCGGCATGCGGCAACCACCAGTAATCCCCATAAGAATAACGCTCAGGTGAATCACCTGAAGCAATGCTTCCTGGGACTGGTGGTTCAGTAAAACCCAAGTGGGTCACCGCCGGCACTCACAAAAAATGTCTTAAAAGGATTGCCGATGTTCACGCTCGGCACCCCGCATATAACAGGCACCTAGTGTTCCACAGTCAGCTGCCCCAATAAGGGAGCAGCGGACCCGCAAGTGTTTCGCGGTGGTGCAATCCGCGACCAGGCAGGCCGCTGTACAAAAATACAAAAGAGTTGCCACTAGGTGGGATGCACTCCCAGGTGGAAATTACGCCAAAGCAAGGGCACACGCCATGAACAAAGTCCTTCTCTGGTTTACCTGCCAGACGCGTTTCAGGCCAATGCCCTCTTCAGTGGCAGACCATGTGACGTGCCGGCATGCAGCAACCACCAGTAATCCCCATAATAATAACGCTCAGGTGAATCACCTGAAGCAATGCTTCCTGGGACTGGTGGTTCAGTAAAACCCAAGTGGGTCACCGCCGGCACTCACAAAAAATGTCTTAAAAAGGATTGCCGATGTTCACGCCGGCACCCCCGCATATAACAGGCACCTCCTGTTCCACAGTCAGCTGCCCCAATAAGGGAGCCGCGGACCCGCAAGTGTTTCGCGGTGGTGCAATCCCGCGACCAGGCAGGCCGCTGTACAAAATACAAAAAGAGTTGCCACTAGGTGGGATGCACTCCCAGGTGGAAATTACGCCAAAGCAGGGCACACGCCATGAACAAAGTCCTTCTCTGGTTTACCTGCCAGACGCGTTTCGGGCCAATGCCCTCTTCAGTGGCAGACCATGTGACGTGCCGGCATGCGGCAACCACCAGTAATCCCCATAATAATAACGCTCAGGTGAATCACCTGAAGCAATGCTTCCTGGGACTGGTGGTTCAGTAAAACCCAAGTGGGTCACCGCCGGCACTCACAAAAAATGTCTTAAAAAGGATTGCCGATGTTCACGCCTGGCCACCCCCGCATATAACAGGCACCTCCTGTTCCACAGTCAGCTGCCCCAATAAGGGAGCCGCGGACCCGCAAGTGTTTCGCGGTGGTGCAATCCCGCGACCAGGCAGGCCGCTGTACAAAATACAAAAAGAGTTGCCACTAGGTGGGATGCACTCCCAGGTGGAAATTACGCCAAAGCAAGGGCACACACCATGAACAAAGTCCTTCTCTGGTTTACCTGCCAGGACGCGTTTCGGGCCAATGCCCTCTTCAGTGGCAGACCATGTGACGTGCCGGCATGCGGCAACCACCAGTAATCCCCATAATAATAACGCTCAGGTGAATCACCTGAAGCAATGCTTCCTGGGACTGGTGGTTCAGTAAAACCCAAGTGGGTCACCGCCGGCACTCACAAAAATGTCTTAAAAGGATTGCCGATGTTCACGCCGGCACCCCCGCATATAAAAGGCACCTCCTGTTCCACAGTCAGCTGCCCCAATAAGGGAGCCGCGGACCCGCAAGTGTTTCGCGGTGGTGCAATCCCGCGACCAGGCAGGCCGCTGTACAAAATACAAAAAGAGTTGCCACTAGGTGGGATGCACTCCCAGGTGGAAATTACGCCAAAGCAAGGGCACACGCCATGAACAAAGTCCTTCTCTGGTTTACCTGCCAGACGCGTTTCGGGCCAATTCCCTCTTCAGTGGCAGACCATGTGACGTGCCGGCATGCGGCAACCACTAGTAATCCCCATAATAATAACGCTCAGGTGAATCACCTGAAGCAATGCTTCCTGGGACTGGTGGTTCACTAAAACCCAAGTGGGTCACCGCCAGCACTCACAAAAATGTCTTAAAATGGATTGCCGATAGTTCACGCCGGCACCCCCGCATATAACAGGCACCTCCTGTTCCACAGTCAGCTGCCCCAATAAGGGAGCCACGGAACCGCAAGTGTTTCGCGGTGGTGCAATCCGCGATCAGGCAGGCCGCTGTACAAAATACAAAAAGAGTTGCCACTAGGTGGGATGCACTCCCAGGTGGAAATTACGCCAAAGCAAGGGCACACGCCATGAACAAAGTCCTTCTCTGGTTTACCTGCCAGACGCGTTTCGGGCCAATGCCCTCTTCAGTGGCAACCACCAGTAGTCCCAGGAAGCATTGCTTCAGGTGGTTCACCTGAGCGTTATTATTGTGGGGATTTCCTGGTGGTTGCTGCATGCCGGCACGTCACATGGTCTGCCACTGAAGAGGGCGTTGGCCCGAAACGCGTCTGGCAGGTAAACCAGAAAGGGACTTTGTTCATGGCGTGTGCCCTTGCTTTGGCGTAATTTCCACCTGGGAGTGCATCCCACCTAGAGGCAACTCTTTTTGTATTTTGTACAGCGGCCTGCCTGGTCGCGGATTGCACCACCGCTGAAACACTTGCGGGTCCGCTGCTGCTTTATTGGGGCAGCTAACTGTGGAACAGGAGGTGCCTGTTATATGCAGGGGTGCCGGCGCGAACATCGGCAATCCTTTTAAAGACATTTTTGAATGTGAGTGCCGGCGGCGACCCACTTGGGTTTTACTGAACCACCAGTCCCAGGAAGCATTGCTTCAGGTGGTTCACCTGAGCGTTATTATTGTGGGGATTTCCTGGTGGTTGCTGCATGCCGGCACGTCACATGGTCTGCCACTGAAGAGGGCTTTGGCCCGAAACGCGTCTGGCAGGTAAACCAGAAAGGGACTTTGTTCATGGCGTGTGCCCTTGCTTTGGCGTAATTTCCACCTGGGAGTGCATCCCACCTAAAGGCAACTCTTTTTGTATTTTGTACAGCGGCCTGCCTGGTCGCGGGATTGCACCACCGCGAAACACTTGCGGGTCCGCGGCTGCTTTATTGGGGCAGCTAACTGTGGAACAGGAGGTGCCTGTTATATGCAGGGGTGCCGGCGCGAACATCGGCATCCCTTTTAAAGAAATTTTTGAATGTGAGTGCCGGCGGTGACCCACTTGGGTTTTACTGAACCACCAGTCCCAGGAAGCATTGCTTCAGGTGGTTCACCTGAGCGTTATTATTGTGGGATTTCCTGGTGGTTGCTGCATGCCGGCACGTCACATGGTCTGCCACTGAAGAGGGCGTTGGCCCGAAACGCGTCTGGCAGGTAAACCAGAAAGGGACTTTGTTCATGGCGTGTGCCCTTGCTTTGGCGTAATTTCCACCTGGGAGTGCATCCCACTTAGAGGCAACTCTTTTTGTATTTTGAACAGCGGCCTGCCTGGTCGCGGGATTGCACCACCGCGAAACACTTGATGGTCCGCGGCTGCTTTATTGGGGCAGCTAACTGTGGAACAGGAGGTGCCTGTTATATGAAGGGGTGCCGGCGGGAACATCGGCAATCCTTTAAAGACATTTTTGAATGTGAGTGCCGGCGGCGACCCACTTGGGTTTTACTGAACCACCAGTCCCAGGAAGCATTGCTTCAGGTGGTTCACCTGAGCGTTATTATTGTGGGGATTTCCTGGTGGTTGCTGCATGCCGGCACGTCACATTGTCTGCCACTGAAGAGGGCGTTGGCCCGAAACGCGTCTGGCAGGTAAACCAGAAAGGGACTTTGTTCATGGCGTGTGCCCTTGCTTTGGCGTAATTTCCACCTGGGAGTGCATCCCACCTAGAGGCAACTCTTTTTGTATTTTGTACAGCGGCCTGCCTGGTTGCGGGATTGCACCACCGCGAAACACTTGCGGGTCCGCGGCTGCTTTATTGGGGCAGCTAACTGTGGAACAGGAGGTGCCTGTTTTATGCAGGGCTGCCGGCGCGAACATCGGCAATCCTTTTAAAGACATTTTTGAATGTGAGTGCCGGCGGCGACCCACTTGGGTTTTACTGAACCACCAGTCCCAGGAAGCATTGCTTCAGGTGGTTTACCTGAGCGTTATTATTGTGGGGATTTCCTGGTGGTTGCTGCATGCCGGCACGTCACATGGTCTGCCACTGAAGAGGGCGTTGGCCCGAAACGCGTCTGGCAGGTAAACCAGAAAGGGATTTTGTTCATGGCATGTGCCCTTGCTTTGGCATAATTTCCACCTGGGAGTGCATCCCACCTAGAGGCAACTCTTTTTGTATTTTGTACAGCGGCCTGCCTGGTCGCAGGATTGCACCACCGCGAAACACTTGCGGGTCCGCGGCTGCTTTATTGGGGCAGCTAACTGTGGAACAGGAGGTGCCTGTTATATGCAGGGGTGCCGGCGCGAACTTCAGCAATCCTTTTAAAGACATTTTTGAATGTGAGTGCCGGCGGCGACCCACTTGGGTTTTACTGAACCACCAGTCCCAGGAAGCATTGCTTCAGGTGGTTCACCTGAGCGTTATTATTGTGGGGATTTCCTGGTGGTTGCTGCATGCCGGCACGTCACATGGTCTGCCACTGAAGAGGGCGTTGGCCCGAAACGCGTCTGGCAGGTAAACCAGAAAGGGACTTTGTTCATGGCGTGTGCCCTTGCTTTGGCGTAATTTCCACCTGGGAGTGCATCCCACCTAGAGGCAACTCTTTTTGTATTTTGTACAGCGGCCTGCCTGGTCGCTGGATTGCACCACCGCGAAACACTTGCGGGTCCGCGGCTGCTTTATTGGGGCAGCTAACTGTGGAACAGGAGGTGCCTGTTATATGCAGGGGTGCCGGCGCGAACATCGGCAATCCTTTTAAAGACATTTTTTAATGTGAGGGTCGGCGGCGACCCACTTGGGTTTTACTGAACCACCAGTCCCAGGAAGCATTGCTTCAGGTGGTTCACCTGAGCGTTAATATTGTGGGGATTTCCTGGTGGTTGCTGCATGCCGGCACGTCACATGGTCTGCCACTGAAGAGGGCGTTGGCCCGAAACGCATCTGGCAGGTAAACCAGAAAGGGACTTTGTTCATGGCGTGTGCCCTTGCTTTGGCGTAATTTCCACCTGGGAGTGCATCCCACCTAGAGGCAACTCTTTTTGTATTATATATATATATATATACAAAATTTCCTCCACTTTTCCGGGGGCCGCCAACTCCGCAGGGTGGGCTCTCATTTATCAGGAATGGAGAATCCTGTTTGCTAAACACGACAAAGGAGAAGAGCCCACAGCTTCAGCGTCATTTCAAGGCTGACATCTTTATTGTGTCTCAGAAACGTGGCAGCAAACAACTCTTAAATACCTTACTAGTTTCGGCGCCCAGCGCCTTGTTCGCAGGTGAGTTGAATTCTAAAATCCCAGTGGTCATGTGGCCTAACCTTTCAACCACAGTTCCCAGAATGCATTATTATGCAGATTTCCCAGCCTGGCTCGACATCGTACCTTTAATAGCATTAGTAGCTTTTCATTTCTGTCAAAGTCCAGTATATTTTTGCTCTTTTTATGCGATGACATGGTCAGTGACATCACTGATGACATCAATGATGACATCTCAAATGACATCACTGATGACATCACTGATGACATCATCCAGTGACTGTGTGTTTCTGTAAAGTTTAAATATGTTTAATATATATAGAGAAAGGCGTATTGAAGAATGAGTGGGTGTATAAGTGTCTGAATGGATGATTTAGTAGGTGCGTGACTGACTCTATAAGTGAGACATTAAACGTATCTTACTAAATCTAAATCCGTATTTGTAAAGCGCGAACTACTCACCCTTACGGGTCTCAAGGCGCTGGGGGCCGTCGTGGAAATTAAGTGAGCTATTGCCCAGAGTCACATGGTGCTGAATGCATGGGTTAGTGACTAAACTGTGTGAATGTCTGTATCCGTCTGTCTGTTGTTGTGTAAGCGGCTGCATGGGTTTGCGAATAGCTACATGAGTGTCTATATGAGTTATTGATTGGTTGTCTGAGTATCTGTATGGGTGCCTGAGTGTTTGTGTGGGTGGGGTGTGTGTGACTCTGTGCATAGATGTGTGAGTGGGTGATTCACTGGGTGCATGGTTTCAAGAGTAGCATCTGTGATGGACTGTATGGGTGGGTGAGTGTGTGTATGGGTGTGTTAGTGAGTGAATATATATCTCAGTGGTACATGTGTGAGTAACTACATATGTGAAAAGCAGTGTATATGTGTGTTGGAGTACATAAATGGCTATAAGTGAGAGTGTGTGATTGTGAGAGTGGCTGTATGGATGAGTGTGTGCTTGTATCAGTGATTGTATAAGAGCGTAAGAATGTGCTAGTATTTGTATGAGTAATTGAGCTCAAGTCCCCTTGAATCCTGAGGGTCCCTGGGGTCCACCTAGCACACTAGGTACCTCCAGTAAGCGCCACAGAGCTGCGTTGCAGAGAGGTGTAAAAAGGGGCGTGGCCTGGACCACCTCTCTGCAACGCAGCCCTGTGGCGCTTACTGGAGGTACCTGGTGGGCTAGTTGGCCCTCAGGGGCCCTCAGGATTGAAGGGGAATTAATTCCCTAACTTAAAACGCGCCACAGGGCGTGTTTGCACTATGTCACCTCAGGCCCCACCCCTTCCTTCACCACTGTGCAAACATGCCCCGTGGCGTGTTTTAAATTGGGGGATTAACTCCACTTGAATCCTGAGGGTCCCTGGGGTCCAACTAGCCCACCAGGTACCTCCAGTAAGCGCCACAGAGCTGCGTTGCAGAGAGGTGTAAAAATGGGCGTGGCCTGGACCACCTCTCTGCAATGCAGCCCTGTGGCGCTTACTGGAGGTACCTGGTGGGCTAGTTGGCCCCCAGGGGCCCTCAGGATTGAAGGGGAATTAATTCCCCAATTTAAAACGCGCCACAGGGCGTGTTTGCAGAGTGTTGCTGGGAGGGGGCGGGGCCTCTGGCACAATTGCGTCTTTTTTATTTTTTTTATTTTTTTTAGAAGGGGGCTGTGTGGCCCCCCTTCTTTCCTCTCTTTTGGGCCCTGGGGACCCCATCCCCTAGGGCCTGACCCTTTTAAAAAAAAATGAACGGGAAGCGGGCCGCGTGGGTCCCCTCCCGTGGCTAATCCGACCCCGGGGACCCCATCCCCGGGGCATGGCCACATTTTGTTTTTTTATTTTTCTGGAGGGGGGCTGCGTGGCCCCCCTCCTGGCCCCGGGGACCCTATCCCCCGGGCCGTCCTTTATTTATTTATTTATTTTTTAATTAATTTTTTTAATTTTGGGGAGGGGGGCCGCATGGCCCCCCTCCTGGGCCACTTCTAGCCCCGGGGACCCCATCCACCGGGGCTGGCCCTCTGTTGGGGACCGTGGGGAGCCCCAATGCCCCACGGTCCCGCCCGGCTCCCCGCGTCCTGCGGGAGCGGCATTGCTTTTCCACATGGGGAGCTGCTGACATGCAGCTCCCCTTGTGGAAAGCAGTCTGCTTTGCTTCATTGAAGCGAGAGCAGGTTCCCTGCTCTCGCTTCAATGAAGCAGCAGTTTGCAATGACAGGGCGGAGCCGCGAGGCTCCCGCCCTGTCACTTGCAAACAGCAGTGTCCCGGGGTGAGCACCCCGGGACACTACAGGAGCCGGCCCTGGGGGTGGCGGTCCCCAGGGCCATCACGGGCTCCAGGAGGGGCCGCGCGGCCCCCCTCCCTTCAACTGCAAAGCCCCGGGAGGTGGTGGTCCTCGGGCTCCGGGGTCCGTAACGGACCCCCAAATTAGCATTTTAGTGCCCCGGGGAGGTGGCGGTCTCGAGGCGTGTGGGGGCTCGAGCCCCCACACAGGTATATATATATTTTTTTTAAAGAAGCCCCGGGGGCTGGCGGTCCCCGGGGCTGCTGGGGGCCATGTGCCCCCCGCAAATAATTAATGAAAGCCCCGGGGGTGGCGGTCCCCGGGGCTTAGGGAGGCCTTGGAGGCCCCCCCACGCATTTCCAAATTAGCTCCAGGGGGTGGCGGTCCCCGGGGCTGCGGGGGGGCTGCGTGCCCCCCCACAACTCATTAATCAAGCCCCGGGAGGTGGCGGCCCCCACACTTTTTTTCACTGCCCCCGGGACCTGGCTCACCCAGCGCGAATTCGGCCAATTTAAAAAAAAAATGCTTTTTTGGGCCCTGGGGGTCCTTGTGGGACCCCCTGAGCAGGCCTGGGGGGTCAGGGTGTTTCTACCCTGCCCCCTTTTCTTTTTTTTTTGCGTTTCTTTTTCTCTTTTCTTGTGACTCGGTTCTACCGAGTCACAAGATGGCTGCCAAAACTTCCTGGTTTGGAGTGTTGACAGCCAATTAGAATAAAGCGCGTGATCGGGAGGGTGCGCGGATCCACCGTGCCTCTATATATCGAAACTTTTATTTTTGGATTTTCTCAGCAACTACTGAACTGATTTACTCCATTTAAAAAAAAGGTCTCTTTCTGAACCAAGGGCTACCTTTTTGCCAAATTTGGTGTAATTTCGTTCAGCAGTTTCAGCTGTAACTGTGTCTAAAGTTTCCTATGGGAAATTGATTTTCCGACCTCTATTCTTTTAATTTCTCAGGAACTACTGAACGTATTTACTCCATTTAAAAAAAAGGTCTCTTTCTGAAACAAGGGCTACCTTTTTGCCAAATTTGGTGTAATTCCGTTCAGCAGTTTGAGCTGAAGCCGTGTCTAAAGTTTCCTATGGGAATTAATATGGAGAAAACACGTTTTGGGACCCCTTTTTCTCGACTCTCGCTTGTCGAATCACCCCGAAACTTTCAAGACAGGTGCTGACCGGAGCGGGCTACGAGTTTTGGAAAATTTTGCGAAGATTCGTCAACCAGCGCCAAAGATATTGAGAAAACAAAAAATGAGTTTCGTATGGAAACTAGGTCTAACTATAACTATCTACTGGCGACCGCTAGTAGATAATATATATATATATATATATATACATATATATATATATATATAAATATATATATGTGTATCCCTGTTGTCTAGTATTCTTCCCTCCCCATCCCGACGGCAGAATTGCATTAAACTCCTGAAAGATTTTGTGCTGGGTTTGGTGGGAAGCACAGACCCATGCCCTTGGGGTGCTGCCCTCCCCAAAGCATAAGTAAAACAATATTCCCTGATGTCTAGTAAGTTTTCTGCCTCCTGAGCAGATGATGTAAACACCCCCATCTGGCCCCAGGGAGGGGGCAGAAAGACTGATATTGCTGGGGGGGATTACAGGCCCATGCCTTGGGGAGGGCACTTCCACAGAACACCAGTAAAACAATATTCCTTGGTGTCTAGTGGGTGTTCTGGCCCCTCTGGGGGCAGATGGGATAAACACTCTCTATCTGACTGGTGGAGGGTAGAAAGACTGATATGGCTGGGCAGGATCACAGGCTCATGCCCAGGGGGGATGCTTCACCCAAAACACCAGTAAACAATAGTCTGTGCTGTCTAGTGGGCTTTCTGCCCCCCAGGGTGGCTGAATGGGGCAAATACCTGATATCTGCCCATGGGGGAGTAAAAACTGATACGGTTGAGGGTGGGGGTAAGTACAGTCTGAAGCACAGGGGGGACGCTCCCCCCTAAAAAAGCAGTGCTGGTTTCCTTCCTGGTGTCTAGTCGGCTTTGTGCTTCCCCTGGGATGCAGATTGGGGGTAAACACGTTCTATCTGCTGCAGGAGGGGGAGAAAGACTAATTAGTCAGTGGGTGAGCACAGGCCCATGCCCTTGTGGGGGTGCTCCCCCCAAAACTCCAGTAAAATAATAATCCCAGGTATCTAGTGGAATTTCTGCCCTGCACCCCAGAGGGCAGATTGGGGGTAAGCACACCATATCTTACCCTAAGGGTGGCAGAAAGACTGATATTGTTGAGGATGGGGGAGACCATAGGCTCATTCACGGGGGGGCTCCTTCTCCAACAACACAGTGCTGGTTTCCTTCTCTGGTGGCTTGTGGGCTTTCTCCCTCAAGGGACAGATTGGGGTAAACGCCCACTGTCTGGCCCCAAGGAGAGGGAAAACATTGTATGCGCCCTGGGTGGGAGCATAGGTCCATGTCCTTGTTGGCGTCTCAAAATACCAATAAAACAATATTCCCTGGAGGCAAGTGGGCTTTCTGCCCCCCCCCCCCGGGAGCAGAGTGGGGTAAACACCCCATCAACCCCAAGGGCAGAAAGACTGATATGGCCAAGCCTAGGGGGGAGCACAATGCCATGCCCAGGTGTCGTGTAGTTCCTATAGTACCCATGCAGGACCTGCGCGTTTGGATAACATAAACTGTGGGTTTGGTGATAGACTGGCTCTGTGCACCCCCACCGTTTATGTTAGCCGGATTTGCATTAGCTAGCTCACAGTGCCAATAGAATCTCCTCTTATCGGGGAGAGATTAGTTCCTGGCAACCTTAGATCATGACAACCCTGATCCCTCAGAATCGTGGAAACAATGTACTACTTTACGCTCAGTCACTCGTGCTTACTTGTTCGGTTTGTCTCAGAGAGTTACACAGAATAAACAGTCTGGGCATTTCAATAAGTATTTATTGAACAGTTGTTATTCTGGTGTAGAATATTTGTGCTGCAGCAACCAGCAGACAATAGCAGAGATATATTATCAGCAGTACGATGAAAGTGAAAGGATAGTACAGTTCTACCATATTGCAATAATAATGGTTACATACATGAATATACAAAATGCATTATAAAAGTGCACGTACTCCTACGATGCCTAACTAGATGTACCTAAGTGTACCTAGCATGTGTGTAGGTCTAAAAGCCTAAGAGCCAAAAATCCTTCTAGGATTTAGTCGAACCCCATTACCTGAATAGAGAGAGTGTGGGACCCCGTCCTGGTCTTGAGTTGGACACCCCCCAAGGGCTGTGTTAGACCGCTGTCAGCTGGAGTGACTGCATACAGGAGCCTCAGCATCTCTGGCCAGTGTGTCAGCAAGGAAGTCTCGGTTGCCTCTATCTTACCGTGGTAAGATGTGGTGTATTTATACCCTAAAATATCTCGTCCCTCAGTATGGTTTGTATTGGTCTTTGTTAGACATGAGGAAGACGTCAGGGGTGATCTTTGTACATACATATTATGCGGGAGATGTAGCTGGTGAATGCTCATGCATAATTTATGAGTACATTGTAGGCCTGTGTTCGGGAAAAACCCTGCAGTGTTCTAACCACAGACTAGATAACGTTCAACCCTCAGAGCTCGTTGTGTACTGTAGGGAACTAATGTAGGTGAAAGATCATGCCTATATTAGGGCGTAGGAGATCATGACTATAATTGGGCATAGACGATTATGACCAAAATAGGGCATGTACGATTATGACCATAATAGGGCATATGCGAATATGACCATATACGGCATATATGAACGCGTCTATATTAGGGCCTCTATATGAAACATAACACCCACTCCACTTTCGAATTGGATGACAATGACCATACTTAAAATCTGGACAATTTAAAAATGTTCTTAAAAACATGATTTTAAAAGACATTTAAAAATGATAAAAAATGTTAAAAGTCAGCTATTCTTTGTTGTCACTTGAAAAAGTCAATTCTGTCTCACTTATAAAGTTGCATTACTACAAGCAGAAGAAGGCCATTCTTTCTCAAGTGAAAGTGTCAATTTAGGAAATGTTCCAAATTTAGTTCGTTTATTTATGAAACGAAGTGGAGAAGCCGAATTCTTTCCCAGGACGTGATGAGTCAATTCCAGATTAAGTGTCCTGGCTGAGAGATACAGCATTATCGGTGTTAGCTACTGCAGACGACAAATCCAATGCCTCACAGAGAACGTCAATCGCACATAGATGGAATTCAGCACTGCCAACAGTCGGTGCTGCGGCAGCTTGTGCGGCAGTTGTTACCTGAGTGCCTGTGGAGGAGCCACCTAACCCAGCAGGAGCAAACGGCACCTGTGGATTCTCAAGGAATGCGTTCATCAGAATTGGAAGACGTGGGGACAACGCAGAGCATGGGCCTTTAGGGGGTCCAGCATAGCATCCATGTCCGGAGGCGTATCTGATGGAAATGTTAGACAGGGATCCAACGTGCATTCTTCTCCGCAAAACAGGCATCGAAGAACAGGTAAGATGCAGTCCACCCAGACTGGCCTAAATGATAGAAACCAAGAGGCGTTCAGTTCTCTTAGGCAAGGTATACCCAGAAGCAGCACCATGCATTCACGGTACTTCCGCTTCATGAGTATGTTCGCCATTTCCTCGGAAATTGGGCAGTCCATAACGTAGCAGTAAAATTACAATCAGGACTCCTGTAATCAGGAACAGGATAAGCGGGAGACCTCCAAACACGCTTCCCAATACGGAGTGTATAAAATTTGGGATTACTCCGAGGACTGTCTGAAAGGTGCTTAATAGTCCTGGCCCTATGGTCTTAAATAGTTGTACAATACCGCTCGTATCAGACATGTTAAAGATATGACCCACCATTTCTGCGAAATGAAAGGGGCAGTTCGTACGTATAAGCGCCTGTATCTCAGTCGAGGTCCTTGCAACTTGAAGTTCAAAGGTTTCTCGAGCAGAGGTTAAGGGCACGGGTTGCTGTAAAAGAATGGCTTTCAGTCTGCTCAAAGTATCAAATTGTATGAAGGAAACATTCAACGAAGGCCATAACGGTGCCTCCCTGACTGTGTTCAGTGGCGGAAACAATACTTGCATACAGCAAGTAACCCTGGGAGTTAACAGTGACCAGATAGGCGACGCCCGGAAGCATCCCACAGCAACCTTGATCGTTTAGCATCAAGTAACTCCCATTCGAGAGCAGCTGGAAAACCGGTGTGATCATGGTCGCTGGGGTCCCTGACATGTGACAAGATAGATTCAGCTACCGAACCACTACATGCTCCGTGCAGAGAAATATCCTGACACATGAGAGAACCGCTTAAAGCGTTCTTGCATTTGTACCACTCAGAAACACTTCTCGATCCCCGCTCCGGCATCAATCAATCAATCAATCACAGAATTTGTAGAGCGCACTACTTACCCGCGAGGGTCTCAAGGCGCTGGGGAGAGGGAAGGGGGTGCTGCTACTGGTCGAACAGCCAGGTCTTGAGTAGCCTCCTGAAGGTCAGCAGGTCTTGGGTCTGTCGTAGGCTTAGTGGAAGGGTAGTTCCAGGTCTTGGCGGCGAGGTGTGAGAAGGATATGCCGCCAGTGGTTGTTCTTCGAATGCGAGGGACGGTGGCGAGGGAGAGGTCGGCGGAGCGGAGCTGGCGGTTGGGACGTAGAAGAAGAGTCGTCTGTTGAGGTAGGCTGGGCCAGTTTTGTGGAATGCCTTGTGTGCGTGGATGAGGAGTTTGAAGGTGATCCTCCTGTCGACGGGGAGCCAGTGCAGGTTCCTCAAGTGGGGGGTGATGTGGCTGTGGCATGGTACGTCGAGGATCAGGCATGCGGAGGCGTTTTGTATGCGTTGCAGTCGCTTGATGAGCTTGGCCGGGGCTCCTGCGTAGAGGGCGTTCCCATAGTCAAGTCTGCTACTGACGAGGGCCTGGGTGACTGTTCTTCTTGTGTCTGTCGGGATCCACCTGTAGATCTTGCGAAGCATGCGGAGGGTGTTGAAGCAGGAGGAGGAGACTGCGTTGACTTGCTTGGCCATGGAGAGCGTTGAGTCGAGGATGACTCCCAGGTTGCGTGCGTGGTCGGTGGGTGTCGGGGCTGCTCCCAGCGTCGTTGGCCACCAGGAGTCGTCCCAGGCTGAGGGGTTGGAGCCGAGGATGAGGACCTCCGTTTTGTCTGTGTTCAGCTTTAGTCGGCTGATCTTCATCCAATCGGCGACGGCCTTCATTCCTTCATGGAGATTGGCTTTGGCGGCGAGGGGTCCTTGGTGAGGGAGAGGATCAGTTGAGTGTCGTCGGCGTAGGAGATAATGTTGAGGTCTGTCTGGCGTGCGTGCGAGCGGGGCCATGTAGATGTTGAACAGTGTTGGGCTGAGGGACGATCCCTGGGGTACGCCGCAGATGATCTCGGAGGCTTCGGATCGGAAAGGTGGGAGGCGGACTCTCTGGGTTCTGCCGTCGAGGAAGGAGGTGGTCCATTCCAGGGCCTTGTCTCGGATCCCTGCGTCGTGGAGGCGTGCGTGTAGAGTGCGGTGGCAGACAGTGTCGAAGGCGGCGGAGAGGTCCAGCAGGATGAGGGCTGCGGTCTCACCATTGTCCAGCAGGATCCTGATGTCGTCGGTGGCGGCGATGAGGGCAGTCTCAGTGCTGTGGTTGCTGCGGAACCCTGATTGGGATGGGTCCAGGATGCTGTTTTCTTCGAGGTATCGGGTTAGCATCGATATCTATATGGTAACTCCCAAGATTCCTTAATGTAACCCTTACCCATTTTTTCATATTTGCCTGCCTGCCTTTGCTCAAGGCAATATTGAAACTGAAACGTAGTGACCGGCAGAGTGATTTGGCCATGAATTAGCCATTCAGTTGATGGTGAGTCGGCTACAGTGAATGGTAACCTTTCCAGTTTCTCAATACGCAGCATTGTATATTTGGCTCCCCTTTGTGCCATTTCTTTCTGTTTATCAGTTAGATTGTATTCTGAAAACAGAGACGTGGTGTTTATAAAACGCCAGGGCACATAGCCTGCATGCAAAGATTGCAGCGTCCAGCTTAACATCATAATAGAAAGTAACTGAGATTGCCCGTGTTGTAACAAGGCCAGATCTTGTTCTAATATGTCGATTTCCGATGATACAATGTTGCCTAAGGAGTAAATCCTGGAGGTCAGGATATTTTCCAGTTTTCATTATAATAGGCATAAATGACAGCATATATGAAACGTTCCTGACGTGTTTTCCTTGGGCCTTGCAAAAAATCCCTAAGGTCTACATCAGGTGTGAGTAAGGTCAAGTGATGTTTTACTTCTGTGAGTGTTGAGGTTTCTAGCCAATCAAGGCACAACTTCCCAACACTATAGGATGTCACTACCCCTGGGTGTTGTCTCTGTACATAACGCGTATCTGGACCACTGATACTAAACCCCTCGGTTGTACCTAGGAATCTCTGTTGACATGTGTTTGTGTCAATGGGCCAAATCAGCCATTCTGTCCAATTGGGATCTGACCTGTTGTACTGGAGAATGTCATCTAATCCTACCCCGTGTGTAGTTGAATTCTGCCCCCACCCATCTGTGATGGTGCTGGAAACCCCGGTGTGTTCATTTCCTTGTTCTTGGCTAGTCCAAGACAGGATGTCTGTTGCACAGTTTCATTTAGAAATATCATCTGCTGTGGAATGAGGCATGCTCTAAAAAGCGCTTCTGTTCCCTGGACCTGCCAGTCCCTAGAACCCCAGATTGATTTTAAATCTATAGTGTCCTTCCATAGGTCGAAACCCTGTGTAGACAACTGGGCCATAAAGGAAGCAGAGTAAATCTGTTTGGTGTTAGTCAACATAATTTTCTGTGCTGATGTTGTTGCCACTTTGTAATAAAATGACTTCGGGTCAGATGTATTAAGCCCTGAAAAGTATGTGAATTTCTGTGCAAAAGTTTGCGAACTACCTTTTGGAGGTGTTGGGCAGTGTTCCCACTGGTGGTATTCAAATACATTTCTATAATGTTGGTAACAGTACAATGTATCATAGTCTGAAGTACCTTCTAACATTTCATTGTTCGGAAATGCTGCAGTTTTTTCTAAATTAGACATAATATTATTTACAGTTTCAGTGTCCCAATCATCAGACAATGTACTGGAGGTAATGATATCACTTAAAGAAATTTTAAATACATGTTTAAGCTTTAAAAGTTCATTCGGACCAAATATATCGAAATCAATCTTGTCCCATACTATACCGTCCGGTATAGGAACTGCTGTGATGTTCACTGAAGACAAGTCTCTTGGTTCACGATGTGAAGACTGGTGTGGCTTTAAAATCAAATTGACTCTTTGGGCTGTAGAGCTCTGCTGGAGATATCGTCCATTAATAAGCATACTAAAAGTTATAATTAAACCCTAGCCAGAAAAGAAAAAATAGAATCCCAGTGATATACCATAGTTCTATCCAAGGTGACACCAGGTAAGTCTTTCTAAAAAAAGTGCAAAAAGTCAATGAGTTTCTGTTTGTGTGATTTTTTGGCTGGCGTTGTTTTTGGCTTGCTTGGATCCAGTGAAAACGTATCAAAGTTCATAAAATAGCCAGAAGCAGTTCGATCAATTATTGGAATTGCATCGGGATTTGTTGAAATTGGATTTTGCTCTTGACGAGGAATGTTGACGTAGACGTCTGTAGTCGGTCTTATTGCAACTTGGTTGTTAAGTTGATTTTCTTCTTGAAGTTGAACTTCTTGTTGAAGTGGAACGAGTTCCATAGCATTGTTGCTTAGTCCTTTATTCCGTACAGGTGGCTCTTCAAACGTGATGAGTCTTTCTATTTGAACTTCTTGGATTGTAGCGAGAGGAGGGCGTCTGCTACTGTGGAGTCCACAAGGCCCTCTGTTTAGTATCGGCCACATAGTGTGGTTTGATTAAGTCGATTGAGACAAATCTTTTCTCCTTTTTACCGGCAAGAGGTGGCAGAAGTACAGTTCTTGTGCCTTGGATTGCTAGGACCGGTACACCTGTTCTGTAGGACGGTCCGAATTCTTTTTTGTCTGCAATCTTTTCTCTGACCAGATCCCCGACTTTTGGGATCCAGACAGGTCTTGCCGTTATTGCCTTGACTTCCTCAGTGGCGGTCTGTTTTAAGTGGAGGTTGCTTTGTTGTGTCCTGGATTCATTTAGATCCTGTAAAACAGCCAAACGATCATGGATATCAAATGGTTTTTCATCCGCCACTGTGCCTCCACAATCAAGATCAGGTACCCACATTCTTGTCCCAAATAGGACCTCGTAAGGAGTGACACCCCTAGAGAGCTTCTTGGCTGGTTGTTAATTGCTCTTTGGACCCCATAAAGGTGACTGACCCAACTACCGCCCTTGCCTAATACCCTAGCTGTTAAAGATTGCTTTAAGTCACGGTTTTTCCTCTCCACAACCGAATTACCCTCAGGATGGTATGGAGAGGAGTACCGCAATGCTACGCCCATTCCTTCCATGGCCTCTTTGTAAGCCCGAGAGCTAAACGCCAGGCCACGGTCAGAATGTAACGTGCCAACTGCGTATGTGCCGATAAACACTCGCAAATCTTTTATAACAGTTCGAGCGTCAGCTGAGCGCTGAGGCCAGACCCGTAGGAATCTAGAGCAGGAATCCACTGCAAGCATGATATATTTCTTGGCCCCATCCGATTGTAGTGGTCTGCAGTGGTCCAAATACACACATGCGAGAGGTTTGTCTGATTATAACAATGGTGTCTGCGCTGGGCGTGCTATGGTGGAGCCTTTCATCTGCTGGCAGATGTCGCACTTTAAGACATAGTCTTTGGTCTGCTTTGTTAACCCTGGCCACCAGTAGCGCTGTTTCAGTAAAGAAATAGTTGCTGTGACGCCTGTATGCGCAGAACCCAAACCCTTGTGTGCTGCTAGAATTAAGTCTTGCCTACGATCCATATTTGGTATTACTCTATCCCCCACTTCAGGAATCTGAGCATATGGAATGTTTTGTGCATCTAACTTGTAGGAGTACTTGAGTGGAAATTTCTTAGGTACTGCTGTGCTGCCTTTGCGTGAAGCATTGACAGCTACCAAAATCTCACCGTCTATTCTCGTTTTTGAACGAGTGATTGCAGCTAGGGACGCTGTGCGTACAGCCCCCTTTGCGGCTTCATCAGCCAATGAATTCCCTTCAACGTGAACGCCATCACGCTGATGACTCAATGTATGTATCACGTGAGCCCTTGGTAGTTCGTTTCTCAACTCCACTACCTGTTCCCATAGCATTTTATGCTTAATTGTGCCACCTTTTGCGTCTTTAAACCCGTTTTGTTCCCAATGATGTAAGTATTCATTGTACAACTGTACACAGTAAAAGGAATCATACACAAATAGTGTGGGGAATTCGTGTTCCGTATTTACCAGTGCCAGTATCAGTGCCTTTAATTCTGCCAACTGAGCCGTGCAGTCTCCTAGAGATTGCGTTTTAGTGCAACTTGGATGGAACTTTCCATCGCGCATGCAACCTTTAACGATTGCACACGCTGTGCTGTAAGCTTGCTTACTCCCTATGGCCGGTTGAGCAGATCCATCAGTGTAAATAATATATTCATACTGATCTAGAGGCAAAATCTCATTTGGTAGAGGATATTCTTGTTCGTATTGCAGAAATGCTTGTGCTTTTAAACTTGGATCAAATCTGTATTCAACATCCGTTGCAGTAAGAGAATTAGCCCATTGTATCCATTTGGAATGCTAGCCGTTGTAACAGCCTCTAAGGCTGGTACTGGGGTCACGACTATTATGCGCTTTCCCTGAGCCAGAGCTCTCTCTCTTGCTACAGCGGTCTGCACTGCTGTCAGGATTTTTTCTGTTGAAGTGAAACGCATCTCTGCGTTTGTGTACAGGTGTGATTTGTATGCGATTGGTACCGTTTCGCCTTCATTGAAAGTTAACTACTTGTACCCGCATTGACCCGCTATTACTCGGATCACTAAATTGTGTACGTTTACGCGTGTCTGTTAGTGTTTTGAAGCTATCATGTCTTCCTGTAGTGAACGTAAGATATTTGTATGTTCCTGTGTCCATTGTCTGACTGAAAAATCAGGTTTTATTAAGTCGTAGAAAGGTTTTACTCTTTCTGCGTCATCCAAAATGTAAGTTCAACCAAAATTTAGGAATCCCAGAACTGATTGTAAATTCTTTAATGATTTTGGAGGTTGGAGCAGCGCACACTTTTCTAAAAAGTTAGCTGCTAGTCTTTTTCCTTCACTTGACAGCTCATTCCCTAAGAACAGGACATTGAGATGGGCAATTTTTGATTTTTTGAAATTAAATTTATAGCCCTCAGAGGCGAAACCCATAATAATGGTGCTCACCCTGGTCAAGTGCCTCGGTAAGTCATCGTCCATCAGATAAATATCATCCACATAGGACAATGCTTCTTCATCCAAATTTTGGAGTAACTCTGTTACGCTCGCTGAAAACAACCCCGGGCTATTCTTATACCCTCGGGCGAGTCGAGAAATTTGCCGTTGGGACCCTAGCGCTGAGAATGCGGTCAAATACCTGCTTTCAGGTGCTATATTTTGGCAGAAAAATCCATTTGAGATATCAAGTGTTGTTTTGTATTTTTTCCGCACAATGTTATTCATTAATGCAGCACTGTGTGCATTTTGAACTGCAAATGTCTTTGTGCAAGTGTTTAAATGTCTGTAATCCAAAACTAAACGATATGTGTTGTCAGGTTTCATTACGGGAAACAAAGGATTGTTCATAGGTGAAGTGCAATTTTCAATCACCCCCTGGTATTCTAGTTGATCTAGGATCTCCCTGACTTGTTTTTTAGCTTCCTGCTTTATAGGGTATTGCCTTTGAGCATTTGGGGAAACGTTTAACGGGATCACGTGGTGGGTTGAATCCTCATCCCAACCAACATGATTTGTGTACAATGCTGGAGCTAGGGCAACCGCCCACTCCTGCGCATATGCATGTTTTGAATGTATGGGAACGAGGTCGGAAAATGCTGGAAAAATTACTGTTTCTCCCTTAGGGCACTCCATAACGAATGCTGGCGGCCAGTCTTGCTCTGCTAATAGGATGTTATATCCAGATGACAGATTTTTTCAAAATAGACCTTTAATTTTCCTGGGCTTGTCCCCCTCCATCCGGAGTGTTATCTCATGTAACTTATGTGGGACACTTACCCGAGTATCAGGTGTTTTCACCGTGATATACTCACTCAACTCCGCTGTCACCAGAAATTCCTTCAGGTTCTGGCGAGCTATTGTTTCTTCTGCCGCGCTGTCTAGCATCGTCAGAGCCCATTCCCCGTTCAGAAGCTGTGTCCTCAGAATTCTGGGCTGTCTGATCTTAAGACCTGCTACCTTCTTCTTTTGAACTGAGGTTTTTGTTTATCTTCTTTTTTAGGTGCGTAGTCCGTAGCGCATTGCGTGTCTCTGGACTTTGTACACTCCTCTGACCGACCTTCCCTCTCTGAGTTTTTGATGAACCCTTGAAAGGAACGAGAGGAACGTGTATCAGTATCCTGATACCTGTCAGGTTTTTTAATATTATCCCTATTCCGGAGGTTATACCTCCTTTCAGAGGGCTCCTGTTGAGGAGACCTACCTCTGAATTGAGATCTGCTGTCTTTAGACTTTTGTTGTTTTTTATTTTCCCACTTCTTTTTAGAAGAAGTAGGTGTCTGCTTTGTAGTGTCCTTTTCAGAACTGCCCACCAGTTGTGGTTTTAATGCTTTTCCACCTAAACTGTCTTTGCCTAGTTCTGCATATGCAGTTTCAATTATTTTGGGTAGTTCGTGTGGTTGATCTACTGGACTGAACTCCCTTAGGCGTTGGCGGATCGCCACTGAAGCTGCTACCCCCTTAATGTTAGCTAGTATTATGGCTGATACCTGTTCATAGTTACCTAGTAACTTCATCCCTAAGTTAAGGGCAGGCTCTGCTCCGTACTCATTTTGTATCTGTCTCAATACATCAGGTACTACTGCTAAGGACGGGATACCATGCGTTCTGGTATATATGGCAGCAAAGACTGTACCCCAAGAGGTGCAGTCCTCTACTTGTGGTGTGATCCCCATGGGCAAGCAGATTGTTAGTATTCTGTGTTTATCACAGGTGGTAGTATTTGGGAATACCGCCTCAAGCTGAGTTATTTTCTGAGCTATCCAGAATGGTATTTGTTCGCGTTTTGCGGGCATTTTGCCCATTACTGCGTGTAATGTTTGAGGAGTAATTTTATTTCCTGTACCCTGAGCTGGAGTACTATTTGCTGCACCTGGTGCAGGTTAGATCGTTAAAGTCCTCATGACAAATTGTGTCAGGTTTCTGTAGATTTTAATTAAATCTGTGTGTTATACGAGTAAGTCTCCTGGTGGCATTGTGCCAATGTCAGGATGTGGTGTGTATGCCACTAATATTGGCCATGTGGCTCCTTCTCCTCCGAGTGGGCCTAACCTTACTCTTCTTCGTACGTGGGGTAGGGCGCCATTAAACCAGTAATGGTGTTTCTGGTAAGTGAGTGGAATCTCTATGTCCTCAAACGGACAATATTCCTGTGGTGCATCTCCTTCTATATAGTAGTGAAATGTATTTGTTACTGCATTTGCTGCTGGGAGTGTAACCCATGAATAGAACACCTCTGTTTTGTTTGATTCGTGTGCCTCAATCACGAAAACTACCATGCCACCCCTAGCTTGTAAATCATTTTCTAATAGTCTTAGGGTGACTGTCCTTCTAAATTTTGGTGCAATCTGTATTGCATCCGCAGGATCTTCTCCTTCTTTTGAAAAATTCACTTCAACTCTCTCTGCCTTACCTCGGTATCAGACATGTTTAGAGGAAGAAGTGTTCCAAGGGAACTAAGATAAGGTGTTATGCACAATTTTTAGGAACCCTATGTCCTTTCAAACTTGAATAACCAACAGCCAAAAAATAGTATTTTCGTACTACTCAGCTGTGGCGGATTTTGTGCCCACCCACTCCAGACGTCTCTGGGGTTTTGTGAGTAGGTTCACTGAGAATAGCACGACTGAACTACTCAGATTCTTCTGTTAAATAAGTACCCAACCAACGTTGGTGACGCCATGTCGTGTATTTCCTATAGTACCCATGCAGGACCTGCGCGTTTGGATAACATAAACTGTGTGTTTGGTGATAGACTGGCTCTGTGCACCCCCACCGCGTATGTTAGCCGGATTTGCATTAGCTAGCTCACAGTGCCACTAGAATCTCCTCTTATCGGGGAGAGATTAGTTCCTGGCAACCTTAGATCATGACAACCCTGATCCCTCAGAATCGTGGAAACAATGTACTACTTTTCGCTCAGTCACTCGTGCTTACTTGTTCGGTTTGTCTCAGAGAGTTACACAGAATAAACAGTCTGGGCTTCAATAAGTATTTATTGAACAGTTGTTATTCTGGTGTAGAATATATGTGCTGCAGCAACCAGCAGACAATAGCAGAGATATATTATCAGCAGTACGATGAAAGTGAAAGGATAGTACAGTTCTACCATATTGCAATAATAATGGTTACATACATGAATATATAAAATGCATTATAAAAGTGCACGTACTCCTACGATGCCTAACTAGATGTACCTAAGTGTACCTAGCATGTGTGTAGGTCTAAAAGCCTAAGAGCTAAGAATCCTTCTAGGATTTAGTCGAACCCCATCACCTGAATAGAGAGAGTGTGGGACCCCGTCCTGGTCTCGAGTTGGACACCCCGCAAGGGCTGTGTTAGACCGCTGTCAGCTGGAGTGACTGCATGCAGGAGCCTCAGCGTCTCTGGTCAGTGTGTCAGCATGGAAGTCTCGGTTCCCTCTATCTTACCGTGGGAAGATGTGGTGTATTTATACCCTAAAGTATCTCGTCCCTCAGTATGGTTTGTATTGGTCTTTGTTAGACATGAGGAAGACGTCAGGGGTGAACTTTGTACATACATATTATGCGGGAGATGTAGCTGGTGAATGCTCATGCATAATTTATGAGTACATTGTAGGCCTGTGTTCGGGAAAAACCCTGCAGTGTTCTAACCACAGACTAGATAACGTTCAACCCTCAGAGCTCGTTGTGTACTGTAGGGAACTAATGTAGGTGAAAGATCATGCCTATATTAGGGCATAGGAGATCATGACTATAATAGGGCATAGACGATTATGACCAAAATAGGGCATATACGATTATGACCATAATAGGGCATATGCGAATATAACCATATACTGCATATATGAACGCATCTATATTAGGGCCTCTATATGAAACATAACACAGGGGGGCTGCTAACCCCACAAAAAACAGTACTGGTTTCCTTTCCTGGTGTCAAGTGGGCTTTCTGCCCCCCCCTCCTGGGGGGGCAGATAGGAGGTAAACATCCCTTATTTTCCCGCAAGAGGGACTTAAAGACAAATTGGCCCAGGTGTGGAGGGAGCACAGGTCCAACCCTTTGGGGGCTGCTCCCCCCAAACACCAGTAAATCAATATTTCCAGGTGTGCAGTGGGATTTCTGCCCCCTCAAGGAGGCAGATTGGGAGTAAACACCCTCCATCTGACCCCTGGAGGGTCTTTAAGATCAAATGGCGTGGTTTGGGGGAAGCACAGGCCCATGTCCTTTAAGAGGGCGCTCCCCAAAACACCAGTCATTCAATTCTCCTTGGTGTCTAGTGGGATTCCTGCCCCCAGAGAGGTAGATTGGGGTAAACACCCCATATCCACCCTCCAGGGGAGCAGAAAGACTGATTAGCCTGGGGACTGGTAGAGAAGCACTGGCCCATGCCCAGGGGGAGCACTCCTCCTGCAAACAAAGATCCCTGGTGTTTTGGTGGAGCTGATTACTGCTTGGGGATCACATGCCCAGTGCGATCCCTGCCCAGTGTGATCCCCAATCAGGGATCCACTAGGGGAAGGCAGCGCTTTAAAGGAGGCATTGTTCCCTTGTAACACCATTCTACTTGTTTTCCTATTTTTCTGATACAACTGACCCGATTAACAAACTTGAAGAAATAGTGATAGCGAATAAGGAATTCTTCATTACTCTTGATGTGACAGATAGATCACTCCCTCATATTTAAATTTTATTGACAACTGATCGAATTCTATTGGATCATTCAGAGATTGATACCCCTCATCATTTAACATTGTCATTACTAAAAATCATCCTATGTAACAAGAGTTTCAACTCTGAAGGTAAAACTACTGACAATATTGGAATGGCTATTGTCAGCAATGCTGCAAGTCTGTATGCTAACACATCCATTTATTATTATGAGCAAGAACATGTTGGGATATTGGAATGTAAGATCAAACACACGTGGCACTGTGTGGATGATATGCAAAAACAACAATTGATGGACAGAATGCAGAACAATGTCATACATTCACCCCAGTACACAGATCTGGGCCAAAATCCATCGTTTTTTGCTCACCATGCCATTCCAGGTTGAACCCAGCCAGAAGCATCCTACGACCAGTTTCGGGGTTTCACCCCTCATCAGCAAGGATAGCTTGACTCCAGTGGCATGTGTGGATGATAGACAGAGAGGCACACGGAATAAATTGAGGACATTTTCCAGATTTTTACAAGAAACACTGCTAAATAAAATTAACGGTTACAATTGGGAACATTTACCTTAATGTGACAGATTGGAATAACCTACTATTAACCCAAATTTACCATAATGTGCATTAATCAGACATTTCGTGAAATACTTTGAATGCGGCACATAATATCAGATGAAAATTTTCTTAAACTTAGTGAGGGTGAAGATTAAAAACATAATTAAAAAGATTTGTTTGTGCAAATGTAATGTATTATAAACTGAAAATATCTAATTAGAATCAGTTTCAATATTTGATTTACAAATATTTGCATTAAAACAAATCATACAACTAAGCATTTTAGTTCACAACAAAGACAAATACAATCAAAATAAACCTGAGACATTATGTCTAACATGCGTGGGACTGACCAAAGCAGATTAACAGAGCACATTGTTTTTCGACCTTGAACATGCTGTGCAGACAAAAGACCACAGAGTTCAGCAAGAAACGTGAAAGGTAGACGGTTCCCATGTGAGCGTGCACAAGCAGAGGATTTGTGAAAACAAAATCATGTAGAAACGTGTGCAAAGGCGGCAACATGGCAGGCAAGTTTATACTAACTTATGCTAACTTAATAATGTACGCTGTCAATCCATATCCTCACTACAATAGGTGGGGGTGTTCGTCATGATGATGTTGTAAATGGAGCAGCTGGTTTTGAAGATGGTGCGGGCTGGTAGGTGGGCCAATAGAGTTCCATCAGGATGGGGGGTGATCATGAGTCTGAGAGGCCATGAAGCAGGACATTACCACCATCCAGATGCAAGAGCACTTTGGCTTGAAAAGCAGCTCCGGTGTTGCATTCTGGAAAAAAGTCTGACTTTTTTTAAATGAGAGAGTTGATACAAGGCCGTCTTTCTTATTTGGCAATGTGAAGTTGGTGTCCAGGGTGAATCCAAGCGACTTTGCATTCATTGAAAGTTGGGATTCAAAGGTGTCAAATTCATGTCACTGAGCAAGGTTTTTACTGTTTCTGGTTGGTTGTTCTTGGCAAATAACAGGAATTCTGTTTTGGTCAGGTTGTGTTTCAGGTAGGCACAGGACATCCAGGTCTGGATGATGTGCAGGTGATGCACATGTAGCGTTTGAAGCATTGGATGCAAGAATCAGAGGATTCTTTCAGATACAATTGTGTATCATCTGCATATTGATGAATCTTAATGCTGGTATCTGTAAGGAGAGCACCAAGTAACTCCATGTAAAGGTTGAAGATGACAGGAGCCAGAACAGAACCCTGAGGGACTCTACAGTTGATAGGAATCTTGTGGGTTATAGTCACATGATCCATGTGTTATATGTTGTTGTCAACAAATTACATGTGGGGTGTTATGGTGTGACTTCAAATTGCAAATGTGGGGGAATGATAAATGTAGTTATAAAATTGACTCTATAGCTAAATTTGTGAGTGCTGTGTTAGTTGGTACATATTACAGCGAGCAGATTTGGATCTATGATCATGGTATTGCAACAATGGTGTTTCAGCACTGTAAATGTGGGCAGTGACATAGTCCACCATTCATGATTGACTTAACAAAGTCCAACCACTGTAATTCACCAAACAGCAGCTCAGGTCAAATTTGATGCTCGAGTTGGTCACTTACTTGTAGACCTCTGTTCTGTGCCCCACCCCAGCAACATGAAAGGGGCCGTACTTCAAGGATATGGTCTACATGTAATCCCCTTTCCGTAACAATTTAGTGCAACATTTGACAGGGTCCTATAATCTTGTACACCACTTCTAGAGAGTACTGGAGTTCCCTCACCTATGTATCATCAAGAGATCCGAAGCATGACTGGAGGATGCCAAAAGTGTCCTCAATGACGGCTTATGTATGTGTATGCACACTGCTGTTTTCTGTTGAGACACTGTTTTTGGATGTCGGAATTGGGTTAGGAGATGTTGAGAGAGGGTATATCCAGCACCACCTGAAATAAAGACATGAAATATTTCCATAATATGGTTATCTTGAGAATGTTGCACACAATCTATGCAAGAGAGAACTGTCGGAAAACATTGCTGTTGTTCGTGAACCGAGGAAAGGCAATCAATATATCAGTGAAGCAGCTACTGGCATCTTAGACATCTAGAGTTTTGATGGAGTGCCAGCAGTGTCTTTTGTGAATGGTGTGCCATTGAAGGTGCTAACACCCGAAGGAAGTGGACAATGGAATGGCATAGAATTCCATTGCGACTTGTTGCCTTTCCACTAGTCACTCTGATATGAAAATACAGTGGTGCACGTGGCTGGTGATGCAGCTCAGTACCTGTAACAAGCACTGTGATTGATTTGCCTATATGATGCCCATCGTGTCAACCACTGATACTCTGGAAAGATTGAGTGCCAGAAAATGGAGTGCAGCCAGTATTTACACATGTGTAGGGATGAGTTGGGAGTGGGGTGTAAGTGAATTGAGGTCCTACTTCCATTCTGCAACATGCAACATGTCAACTATCACATCTAGAGTGAAGCAGCAACTAGCAATAACTGATCCCCTGGAAATGCTAAAAGACGTTGATTCTCTGCCTGAAGGTTCTCTCTCTCTTCCTCAAGTAATTGCTCCTAAAAATAAGCAGCAAGGTGACAAATATATTCCTGACATGGCGAGAAGTGTTTATGGCTGTAGCAAGCTGTGTGTGATTGATTGAGATTGTATTGAGGTTCACCTTTCTATGGGTGTGGTGAAGTCCTAAATGTTTACCCCTTTTGCAATACCAAGTGTGTTGATGGTAAATGAACCAGTGTTGTAATATGCATTATCTACTCATTCTAGCTATGTTTAGAGTAGGGGTGGGCAGAATTTTTAACTCCGCAGGCGGAATTGGAGGAATTTAGCAATTCTGCATTATTTTTGTAACGTGGAATTACTAATAAATTCCGCTGCTCTTCTCCGCCGGCAGAATTAATCAGCACTGCTATATTGTTACACATTACTTATGGTAATGGTATTATATTCTGCTATATTAACTTATCTATATTGCGCTGTGCTATTGAACTCTTTTAAAGTGTTTGTACACCTCAAATGGTTTCAAGGCGCTAAAGTGTGTAAGGCGGCTACTCAAAGCGATGGGCATCTCCCACCTTGTCCATAAGACGCTATTGGGGTGTGTGCAGAGTGGGTCCAAGGCTCTGTCAGTGACTGGGGGTGTTGAGAAGTTCTTACAGGCCACGCCCAGGCAGGTGTCACTTGGGTGGCTGCAGAAGGCACAGACACCAGACCGCATGAGCTGATCTACAGAGGTGACCTCATGACAACTCTGATCCTCTTCTCCTTGTCATTCTTTCATTGAGCGGAGGGTAATATGGGCAAAGGTGTGTGTACGTAATATAGTCCCGAATATCAGTCGGACTTAAAATCTAACATTAGTATGTGGTTTAATCTATAGGGCTACAGCAGTACCTCAGCACTGATTCAACGCAGCCCCTCAGTAAATCGGTGATTGTGAGTTATTCTGGGTTACTTGCACACTCATGCTAATCCTCGAGGAAAAGATCCATATTTATTATTGATTCATTCATTCATCTATCCACCTTTCTCTATGTTGTCCATTCATCCATTCCCCTACCCCCCGAGGATGCCAGTCCACCCTACATCCATCTGTACATGGCGTGAGCATTGGTGCCTATGGGGTCCATAGGTCCCTCTTCTCAACAATAGGCCCGGAGCTCAAAGACTGGCAGTGTCACGATGTGCTTCCAGGGGGGGCAGTGGACAGACATGTCTCTGAGACTGTCTCTCTCTCACACCTCAGAGGACGATGAGTGCCCACTGGAGACCCCGGGTCTGGACCTTCCTGGAAGGTTGGAGGGGGGTGGAAGAGGGCAGCAGCACACTCATGGACAGTACACAGCTCTCACAGGGGCCACAATGAGGGCTTCAGTGGCGCCTGCTGTGGTCGGCCTCTCCAGTTCATCTCATGCAGATGGTTACTACAGGATATATGGCCTGCCCGCCCTATACGAACACCCCGATTCGTTACCAGTTGCATGTAGAGACAGGTTAAATTAACATTTCATTTATCCTGTAGAAACCATCTCTTTTTGACGGGTGTCTAGCAAAATATTTATAAAGCCACAACCGCTTGGAAAAATAATGCCTCCATATTTAGCACACAACATGAAATTAATTGTTTCCTAGATTTCAGGCAGTCGGTAATTACTCAGGTCAACGACACGCATCTAATCGACATAGGAAGGATAAAAGGCCGAGTCAGTCCTAACGAGACTGAGAACATATGCAGGTCTCTCAGTGGGTGCTTCACCAACCAAGCTTCTGTGCCTCTAGAAGTGCATTGTATCTGTTCAGCTGGACTTCCCATTAGGCACAGGTGAGTCATGCACAGCAGCAGCACCGCCCTCCCTGACCGCCAGCGCTGCCCCTTCAGACTGGCACCTCAGACGAGCGCACAGCAGCACCACCCTCCCTGACTTCCAGCACTGCCCCTTCATGCTTAGGCTCAAGCAACCCATCCGGGCTGTGGTGTTAGCAGCTCGGACCCAGTCAAGTGACAGCTCTGTTTACTCTTCAGCTTTGCAGCACAGAATGAGCAATGCGAAGCACAGTGCATAGAAGCATAGGCGCTGCCTTAGTATTGACTGTAGGGTTGGGCGGAGATTTTATGTAACTCTGCAGAATTCCACAGTGTAAAACTCAGCGAGTTCCGCCCACCCCTAGTTTAGAGTTATGTGCCTATTAACATGTTTTGAAAGAATGAAAAATATTTTTTTATAAAATAATTTTTCCTATTTTTTATTTCTCACACATGAAATTTTAGGCGTTTATTTTCCTGTTTTCACTGTGTGCAATCAGTGTTATTCCAAGCCTCCTTTGATTTCTATAAAAGTGATTTGCAGTACCAGTGATTGGTTATAAGTGGTGCTCCATTTACTCTAGCACTTGCCTGGATTAGATTTCAGCCTGTTTCCTCAGTAGTACTACTGCAGTGCAGGTGAATGTAACATCCATGAATAGCATTTTTCTGACTCTTTGTGTGTGTGTTTGTATTCACATGTCCTTTCCTGTGCCCCTCTTTAATTTCCCCTTACCCCCAACCATTTTGCAGCTGATATCCCCCATTTTCCGATCCCTCCTGGTTGCCCTTCCACATTAACACCAAAAACTGTGAACTTTTGGGTGTGGACTTGTCCATATTTATGACAGAGAGTGCCACATTTAAGAGAGAGGGCAGGAGTAGGTGAAGTTTTCCAGTCACAGATTACTGAATAGCATTTGTGATTATGTAAAGTAGTACTAATGGAGTACTACTTTCGATACTCAAAGTTGATGGTGAATAGATCCCAAAAGGTTAAATAATCACACAAGCACAGGGTGAAGAACATTTTGAGTTACACTTGTGAAATGAAGTAGAACTGGAGCCCTGGAATGGTTTTAGCCAGCCTGAGAAAAGACTGATATGTAAGCATCCAGGGGGTATATTGTCAAAAATTGCCGCTAACCAGTGTTTGCGTTAGTTAGCAGCAATTTTCTTAACGATGCCTATCACCGTAAACTATCGTCCTGTTAGCGACGTATGTACAATACGTCGCTACATGGCAATAGTATCAGCTAGCCGCAGCTAAATCTGCCACTGACACTAGCGTCAAGGCGATAAAAAGTTTGACGGTAACGAGAGAAAAGTGACAAAAGGCCAATTAGCAGCAAAAAAACTCACGTTAGTCAGCCCAACGTCACTTTTCTGCCTCTAGAGGCAAAAATAGCCTATAAGTCCACCTCCAATGAAAAAAATAAAATAAAAACAATGGAATGCAGAATGGAGCAGCCAGGGACAAGTTCAGCTCAGGTAAACAACCCCCTCAATCCACCCAACAGCCAGGATGACCAGCCAGAGTCCCAGGGGAAGAGGAAATGCAGATTTAGGGCTCCATTTTTTTTAAACATAATTTTATTGATTTTGGTGTTACATAGTGTATCGCAATATTGCAGTGCTGTAGCCAATGGTACATTGTTGCATTGCATCGAGATTTGCATATTGACAGTTTCCTCAGAAACTTGCTATTGAGATGTCCTATGTACCATTGCATCATCCATTGTCATGCATCCGCGTTACAAAATCTACCATTGCCGGTAGTTGTTACATATATACATTTCCTAGGATTTCAAATAAAAGGAAAGAAAAACAAAAAGAAAAACCTGTAACTTCTCTCATAACTACCTACCCCCCACCCACTCAACTGGCTCACCCGTACGTCTTACAATTCGGACCGGGATTACACCTTTCTTACGTTTGATTAACCTGTATAGGTTATTATGTTTTGAAGACAACATTCATACTGGACGGCCTAATAAGCAGAGTAGTTCTATGTGGGATAACTATGCTACGACTCGGCAGAGGGGGTGACATGTTTTGAGTATTGGAGGGTGTAAAGGGCTCAGTGGCTTTTAGTGATTCTAGCATCTGGTCCTATTCCAAGGAGATGGGTGTTTTACACACCCCTCGGAGCTCCTCTCTCCTGATGATAGCACTCTCTGCTCCCCCCCATCGAACCATCTCTTTATGCCAAGTGACTAGTGTAGGGGAGAAGGCTGATTTCCATCTCATTGTGATGGCACATTTCGCTATGAGTATAGCCCTGTCCGCAAAATGGTATTGTACTTTCTGTGTTTTTGGGCAGCGGCGTAGCCCTAGTAGACAGCTCTCTGCTGTGTCCCAGCCAGAGGTGCCTGTTGTGTCTCTCTCCATTTGCCCAATTACGAACCAGGTTCCCCCCAAACGTGGGCATGCCCATAACATATGTAGTATGTCTGCGTCTGGCGTCTGGCACCTGGGGCAGCAAACTTGTGCTTCAGGGTATATACAATTAAGGCGGTGTGGGGTAAGGTATGCCCTGTGTAGGATCATGTACTGTATGAGTTTGAATTTAGCATTATGGGACACCTTTTTGGGGAATTCCAGGAGAGAGGGCCATTCCTTGTCGGTTAGGTCTCTACCGAGATCCCTACCCCTTTTCTCTCGCAGAGGCGTGATGGAAGTACCTGCGTGCGCCCTAACACCCTTGCATAGCCATCTGATTAGGTGGCGTCCTTCTCCCATCAGATATACGGCGTGAATTAATCCATGTGTAGGGGGTTCGCTCCCGTCTGGGGACCAGTACTTTTTAATGTAGCGAGTGATGGTAGCGTGTAGTATAAACAGTGAATGGGGAACTTCCTGATTATGAGCGAAATTCTCATGGTCTGCTAGCATACCGTCGATGAACAACGCTCCGACGGTGGATACCCCTTCTCGTGTCCATTGGGAGATACTACGTCTAGTGACTAGTCCTGTTGCAGTGGGGATTCCAAGTAAAGGAGTGTTAGGTGTATTGTAATCCCCTTTTCCAATAAAGAAGAGCTATTCGAAGCAGAGGGGGGACGCCAGGAGGCGCCCTATTCCCAGGTAGTAACAGCGTGTGGAGAGTGCCGGGCTCAATGTTTGTGACGTGTAATCGATTTCGTGTAGGTTGCGTCCCGCAAGCCAATATGACAGCCATTGCAGTTGGCTAGCCAGACAGTATGCACGAAAGTCAGGGACCCCCAGTCCTCCCTCGTCTGCCTCAGTTGCATCTTGGCTAGGCTCACCCTGCTACACCCCTTCCCCCAGATGAGATCCGAAAGGAGGGAGTCTAATGTCCGGAAAATAGCGGTAGGGATTAGGACCGGCAGATTTGTAAAGAAATATAGCAATCGTGGGAGAACCATCATCTTGGAGATGGCTATTCTACCCATCACCGAAAGGGGTAAGGATGTCCAAAAGGAGACCTGGGCCCGGAATGATCTGATCACTTTCATTAAATTACCCTCTATAAGATCTTGTGAGGTCCTGTAAATCTGAATACCCAGGTATTTGAAGGTTTGTGGGGCGATTGACAGGGTGAGCTGTCCAAATTTGATGGACTCCAGGGCCTGTCTTTGGTTTACAAAGAACGCATGTGATTTCTTTTCATTAATGGCCAGCCTTGATATACGTTCAAATTGTTGGAATATACTTGGGATATGCTCTAGGTCTTCTGTCAGATCATGTAGATATAGAATGAGGTCATCGGCATAAGCCGATACTACATGTGCTGTATCTCCCAATCAGATCCCTCTGTTCTCTGCCTCCCTCCGGAATTTTATGGTAAGGGGTTCTAAAGCTAGCACAAATAACAGTGGCGACAGGGGGCAGCCCTGCCGCGTACCTCTTGTTACTGGATAGGAACAAGATATATGAGAGCCAGTACGGACCCGGGCTGTAGGAGCCGTATATAATAGCTTGACCCAATCCATGTATCCCGGTGGAATGCAAATTTGTTCATGGCTGCTGCCATGTATTCCCAATTTAAGGTATCGAAAGCTTGCTGCAGATCAAGGTAGATGCATCCGGCCTCGCGGGAAACCTCAGAGGCAGCCTCCATGACATAGTGCAAGCGCTTGATGTTCAGGGATGTACTGCGGCCTGGGACAAAGCTGCACTGATCAGTGTGAATAAATTTTGGGAGTTAAGGAAGAAGACGGCGGGCCAGAATTTTACTAAGTATTTTATATTCCGTGAGTAAGAGGGATAGCGGGCGGTAACCCGACATATGTCGTGGGTCTCTACCCAGCTTGGGGAGGGAAGTGACCAGTGCATGCATAGTAGAGAGTGGGAGAGAATGGGCCTCGTGAGCTGATTGGTACAAACTTTCGAGGTGTGGTGTTAGTTCGTCTGCAAAGGTAGTAAAGAATTCTGCCGGCAGGCCATCCAGGCCCGGGGTTTTATTACGGGGGAGCTCACAGATAGCCTCACTAATTTCAGCCTGTGTAATGGGGCCAACTAGCTCCTCTTGGGCGGCCTCCGTCAACTTGGGGTCGGTCAAGCTGTCTAGGAAAGTCACTATGGGCTCTGCTATTGCAACATTGGGGGCACTGTATAATGTCTCATAATAATTACTAAATGCTAGATTTATTTCTTCTTGGGTGTGCACTATGGTGCCATCTGGCAGGACCACCTCATGTATGGGGACTGGAGGGGGTGTTTCTCGTAACAATCGTGCAAATAATGTTCCAGATTTATCTGCTTCTGCATGTTTGTGTTGGGTGTATGATTGGTAATCTATCAATCGGAGTTGTTCTAGTAGTTCAGCGTGCCGTATTCGTCCTTCTTGCAGTTTCTCTTGTTTGGAGGGGTCATTACTTGCCTCTTGCTCAAGTGTATTTAAAGAGGCCTCTAGTGTTGTTAGGTTCTTATGTACCTCATGGCGGGCCCCCACCGTGGCTCCAATAGCCATGCCTCGGATCACTGCCTGAATGCATCCCATTCTATGAGGCGGGAGGAGGCAGAGTTAGCATTTTCATTGAAGTAATTTGTGATGGTCAACCCCAATGTGTCACGGAAGACCACGTCTTCCAACATCTGCGGCCATAGCCTCCATGTAGGGACAGGGGTTGGTATTCTTCCCCAATCTAAAGTGATCTCGAGTGGGTTGTGATCAGACAGTGTTTTCCCCAGGTATGTAGTCTGGGCGACTTGGGGTGTGATGGGCACGGAGCAGAATATTCTATCCAGCCTAGTATGTAGCTGGTGGGGAATAAAAGGAATATTCATGGTTGGTAGGGTTTTTTAGGCACCATACATCCTTTAGCGACCAGCCCTCCACCCAGGTCTGTAAAGACTCTGCTTGTTTGATTGAGGCAGCTCCTCAGGGGGGGGGAATGATCTAGGTAACATCTAGGATGGAGTTGTAGTCCCCGCCAAGTACCCATGGAATATCTACCCAGTCTGCCAGCACTGCGTTTAAATTTGTGAGGAATTTGTCTTGCTCGTAATTTGGGGCGTATATTATGCCGATAACTATATGTATGCCATCCAACGTGCCATGAACAAGCACGTACCTGCCCGGAGTGTCTGTGCGCTGCTCAATGGCCACGAATGGGACCCCATGCCTGACCCATATAACTGTCCCTCTCGCGAATGCGGAGAATGATGTAGTAAATATTTGACCTCTACATTTTTTCCAGAGTTTAACTGCTTCGGAGTCTGTGAGATGGGATTCTTAGATTAAGGCGATCTACGCTTTTCGTCTATTCAATTGTGCATGGAACCTGTGGCGTTTGTGCACTGATCCCATCCCCCTGACATTCCAGGTTATTACAGTATATTTACCCAATGTGGCCATGTATGAGTTCGTTCAGTTTTGCAATAGCCCGGGGTCGTATGGTAGGCGGTGTGTATGGTATAGTGCAGGGTGAGCAAGGAACCCAACAAAAAAACAGCATTTAAAACGCCCAATACTAGGACTAGCGCATAAACTATGCTGGTCCAAACATTATACAGAACAGTCTGAACTTCCATTTGGTTACGATATGCATCTGCTGCAGGGGGGGTGGTTCTTGTGTGTTGCATAGTACAACAACTAGAGCGGAACTACATGCATGTCAGGACCCTTAATATAGATAAAGTTTAGGTTGAGCTGGGGAGGGAAGAAATAGTTAGTTACGTTAGCAATGTCTTACTTTCCTTTAGTGTAGCCGTACCACAATGTTCCTGGAGGGTCACTCGGCCTCGGAATATCATTAGCCGAATAAGTCCTGCACTGTTTGTGGAGTGATCGAGGGGAATAGTGTATCGTTGCTCTCAGAGTCCGAGTGCATAGTGTTCTTGTCCAATTGTTCCGGTGATGACGTGGGGTTAGCATCTCGAATGGCAGCCGCCGCTGCCAAGGCCGATTCCTGCAGTAGCAAAGCCTGTTCCGGTGAGGGGCTTTTGGCAGCGGGTCTGCAAGTTGATCGGTCCTGGAGGATTCTTTGTCCTGTTGCCTTTTTTGGGTCTGGACGTGTCCTCTGATCAAGGCTTTCCAGTGCCTAAGAGGGGAGGGTGATTTCCAGCCAGTCATTTGCTGCTTCCGGGCCTTTGAAGAAATGTGATTTTTGATCATAGATGATTTTCAAGCGGGCTGGAAACAGTAGAGCATATTTAAGATTCAGGGCTTGGAGCTTCTTTTTTAGAGGTTGATAGGAGGCTCTTTGTCTTTGAACCAGGACTATGTAGTCTGGGTATAAGGAGATCCGATGGTTCTCATACTGTATGGGTGTTTTCTCCCTGGCCTTTTGGAGCAGGATATCAGGATCCCTATAATTCAGGATACGGGCTATCATTGGGCGCGGGAGCGCACCCGCCCTCGATCTACCCGTAGGGATCCGATGCGCTCTCTCCACACAGAAGAAGTTCGATAGACCCTCTGGGGCTATCTGGTCTCGCAGCCATTGCTCCACAAATCGGGTGGTGTTGGGGCCCTCTGCGCGTTCCGGCAGGCCTATTACACGGACGTTGTTTCGTCGCGTCCTGCCTTCTGCGTCTTCTGCCCTATTGAGGAGACTTGCCAGCTGCCACTGCAGTAGCTTCGACAGAGTCTGTTTGTTGTTTTTCACTGTGGTGGAGAGTTTCAGGCCCAGAGTCAGGAGATGCCCAGGCGCCGGGGCCTCTCTCCGCAGCGCAAGGGGGAATTCAACTCACGGATTCTTCCGGAGCTGAGTCTCCGCACGTCCCTCCTGGCAGCGCAGCTTGAGGTTCACCGAGCCCGCCAGCGAGCCCCGCGCCACCGACAGTGTTCAGCACTGTTCAGCTCGGGCACAGCAGTGCTCTTATTGTTCCAGTGTCTCTTGGCCATGTCGCAAGGCCGCCGCCGACTCGGTTCACCCAGTGTAGCCGATCAGAGGGGGAGGGGTGCCGGCCCTCCGCAGGCACGGGCGCTGTCTCGGTCGTCAGCACAGCTCACCACCCGGCTTCATCAAGGGGCATTACGCCACTCATGAGGACAGTTCAGCCCCACAGTCCCGCTGGTACCAGCACAGATCTCCGCGGATGTCAGGGGCAGCGCCAGGCTTCCATTTCCCGCACTGGGCCCAGGGTAGGTGCGCAGTATGGCGTTGCCTCTTCGGCTGAGACTGTACCTTCGGCCGCGTTTCCTCGGGGTCGCGCTACTCGCAGTGCGTTTCCCTTATGTCTGTGTAAAGTGGGGGGAGCAGATTACCATTGGATGGCCCCCAGTTCCGACGATATTGCAAGGATATTCGGGTCCTGCAGCGGAGCTCCGTTAAGTTGCAGCCGCCATGTTTGGCGGTTAGCCACGCCCCCCGATTTAGGGCTCCATTTATGTAAAGAGGTGCATCGCAGGGGAAAACCAGTGATGCAGCACTTAGCATAGTGCCATCCTTGCGCCACCATGGCAGCCGATGCCTGGAAGCATGGACAGTTTCTGGGGCCCGGAGGGCTCGCTGAGCCTGCGTCTGAGACCCGGAGTGGGAGGCGGCTGTGCTGTTGAGCCACTGTGGCCTGACAGGGGAGGCGTGCCGTGTTGGGGCCAAGCCTGTGGGCTGTGGCGGTAGACATTGAGGCGTCAGCGATCACCCTTACCTGGTGGTGAAGTCTGGCAGGTCGCATGGAGACACGTTGCTGTCCTGTGTGAGAAGACCGCCTGGCACCCCTTGGAGCTGTGAACAGTAGAGGTGCTCCTGCGCACCAACATAGGGAGGTCTGCATTGCATAACACGCGCCACCACTACACCGGGCTGCACGGAGGAGATTACCAATGGTGGGCCGCGCCTCTCTGCATTACAGGCCAGAGGAAGTGGCGCTGCCCGGATGCTGTGGAGGGTGAGGCCCCTGAGCTGTGCCAAACTTGTGCGGTGGGAGCGCTGCAACTTCACGCCTAAGGGTCCCTATTGCATCACCTGCATCGGGAGGTTCCCCAGCGGACTTGGCAGCGACTTCTGTACTCAGGCTTGTGACATCCCGCCTGGCTCAGGCTCCTGATGGCTAAGTCACAGATTTGGAGAGAGTGCAGCGGATTGAGCCCCAGTGTCAATGTCCAGGTGACCAGAAGGTGGGACGGGTTGCGGAGGAGGCCTGGGGGTCGAGTCGGGCCCAGGCCTAGCGCCTGTGGGAAGCGCACACCGTACCCTGAGCAATCCCTGTGCTGCGGCTGACCTACATTACTGAGGGCACTGACCAAGACTGGTGGGGTACTCCCCTAACTGGCTCAAGTCACTGAGGTCGGCCATTGGTGGCAGCGGGTGCCAGGGGCACAGGGGCCGGTTCGGGCCCAGACCCTTGGGTATGCAGCTTGATCCGCTTTTACTCGCTGGGGAACACGGAATCTGGTCACCACTGTTAGATCGGTTACAGGCAACCGGGTGGTGCTGCCTTTCCTCGCCCCCTGTTATTTTGCTTTTGGGTGTACGGGGGACTATCCCTTAGTGGACTTGCTCTTCCCACAGCACTGCGCCGTCTGGTAGCTGCCGCTGCTGTCGCCATCTGCTGCTGCTGGTTCCTCTGACTCGGAAGTCAGGTGTTCGAGTCCCTCCTCCGAGCGCAGGCAGCCTCATCCCTGGTGGTCCAGTGGTAGAGTGTCACTGCTCTGCTGCTTGACTGCCCTCCTGTCCCTCTTTTTCTGCTGTTCCTCTCCTTTGCTTTTCTACCTTTGGCTTTGTTTGGCTTTGTTTTTCCTGTGCTTTTTTTCAGTTCCTTTTTCCCTGACCTCTCCCTCGTTGCCGCTGCGATCCCCTGTGGCCCCGCCCCCTCCAGTGTCCTTTCCCATGTTTCCCGCCTCCCAGCTGTCCAGCCCCCCGCAGCACTACTTAATGGTGGCCGCTGTGCGGCCATGCGCAGCAGGCATGCCACTGGTGCGCTGAAGGCAAGCCAAACCACTACGACACCAGCACCCTCCTCGCCCTCAACCCTGGAGGCCACGCCGCCTGCCATTTAGCATCACTGAAGAATACCCTTGCACCCTTCGCCTGCCGAAACTGCAAAAGCACCTTTTGCCACATCAACACACCAGGGTCTCTTGCCGCCCAGCCGACCAACAGGGCACCCGACCGGCTCAACTGCATCCTCCTCAACGAGCGGTCCCTCCACAAACACACCACAGAAATCTGGGTCCTCCTCGACGCCACCTCTTCAGACATCGCCTTCTTCACGGAAACCTGGACCAACCTCTGTTTGGTACTGGACATTGCCATTGCCATCCCTGACGGCTACAAAATCACCCGCAAGGAGCACCCTGACTGCCCAGGAGAAGGCATTTCCATTGTTTACAAAAGCACACTCCGACTAACCAAGCACTCTAATGACCCAACGGCGACCATGGAACACCTCCACCTCCAGATCCGGACCCACCCCCAACACCAACCTCCACGGCACCCTCATCTACAGGCCCCCGGCCCTTGACCCCCATTCACCAATGCCATTGTAGACCTCATCGTACCCCAGTCTCTCCCATCCACCGACTGCATCCTACTCGGAGACCTCAACTTCCACCTGGACAACCCCAGTAACCAGAACACCACCACCCTCCTGGAGAACCTCGCCAACATCAGACTCAAGCAGCTAGTCACCACATCAACCCACATAGCCAGACACACGCTCGACCCCGTTTTTTCCTTCAGCATGAACTTCAACTACATCCACACCACCGTACTCTCCTGGACCGACCATCATTGTATACATCACGCCTTCACCACTCCCACCGTACACCACCGCCATCATCACCCCCCCATCACAGCTGGATCAAGGCCACCAAAGAACTTTCTTGTCAACTCCCTCAGCACCACCACTCCGCCAATGCTTACAGACGCCAACACCGCAGCACGCAACCTCCACCGCTGGATCTCCAACTGCGCCGACACCCTGGCACCCCACAAGAAAAGACCAGGCAAACAACACTCCAAGAAGGCCAACTGGTTCACTCCCACCCTCCACTAGTCCAGACGCACCTGCAGACGGCTCGAGAAGAGATGGAGCCACAACAATACCACTGAAACTCACACAACCTTCAAATCCGCCATCAACTCACAGCACCTCCTCATGAAAACCACTACGAAAATGGCCCTCTAAGACAGAATCAACGCCAACGCACACAACAGCAAGGAACTCTTTGCCAACATCAAGGAGTTCACCAGGCCCAACAGCGAGACCACAGACGTCCCCCCTTCAAAGACCTTTGCAACAAACTCGGCACCTTCTTCCACCACAAGATTAGGAAGATCTATGACAGCTTCAACACCCCAGATCTGGCCACAACGCCTGCCACCATCGTACACAACCAAGCCGCACCCCAAGAGATCGTGCTCTGCTAGACCCTGCTCGCAACAGAGGACATGCTCAAGACCATGAAGAGCATCTATTTAGGTGCCCTGATGGATCCCTGCCTGTACCATATCTACCATAGAGCAGCCTCCAACACCATAAACTGCTCCATCGAAATCGCCACCTTCCCCAACGACTGGAAACATGCCGAGATCAACCCTCTTCTGAAGAAGCCAGCCTCAGACCTGACAGACCTCAAGAACTTTAGAACGATCTTACTCCTCCCCTTTCCAGCCAAGGTCATAGAGAAGGCCTTCAACGCCCAACTCTCCACGTTAATCGAAGTGAACCACGTCCTGGACACCTCCCAATCCAGCTTCCGAAGCAACCACAGCATAGAGACTGCACTCCTCGCCACCACAGATGACATCCGCTCCCTCCTCGACCGGGGCGAGACCGCAGCCCTTATCCTATTAGACCTCCTGGCCTCCTTCAACACCGTCTCCCAACACATCCTAATCACAAGACTCCACGATGCCGGCATCAGTGACAAGGCATTGGACTGGATCCACTCCTTCCTCACCGGCCGAACCCAGCGAGTCAGACTACCGCCGTTCCTCTCAGAACCCACGGAGATCAGATGTGAAGTACCCCAGGGTTGCTCCCTGAGCACCACCCTCTTCAACATCTACATGTCCCCCCTTGCAGCCATTGTCGGAAGCCTCAGACTCAACATCGTCTCCTACGCCGACGACAGCCAGCTGATCCTCTCCCTCACCAATGAACCCACAACCACCAGAACCAACTTCCACAGTAGAATGAAGGCCGTTGCTACCTGGATGAAAGACAGCTGCCTCAAGCTCAGCTCGGATGAGACCTATTACTCATCCTGTTACCCACCCCTTCAGCCTGGGATGACTCCTGGTGGCCAGCCGCTCTGGGATCTCCCCCCACCCTGACGGACCGCGCACGCAACCTCGGCATCATACTGGACTCATCACTCACTATGAACCACCAAATCAACGCAGTTTCCTCAGCCTGCTTCCACACACTCCACCTGCTTCGAAAGACATTCATACAGATCTCGACAGAATCCAGAAAGACGGTCACCCACGCATTCATCACCAGCAGACTCAACTACGGCAATCCACTCTACTCCGGCGTTACCCAGAAGCAGCTCAAGAAACTACGGGCCATCCAAAACACCGCAGCCAGACTGGTCCTCAACATCCCCCGCTGTAGCCACATCACGCAACACCTCCGACAACTCCACTGGCTCCCAGTCAACAAGAGAGTCACTTTCAAACTCCTCACTCACGCCTACAAATCTCTACACGACGAAGGACAAGCATACCTGAACACCGCCTCACATTCCAAGTACCCGCCAGACAACTGTAATCCTCTCAACTCGCCCTCACCTCCGTCCCCAGGGTCCACAAGACCAGAACAGGAGGAAGGTCGTTCTCCTACCTCTCCACCAAGACCTGGAACACCCTGCCCCTGCACCTCAGGCAATCTGTGTCGCTGATCCAAATCAGGAAGGACCTCAAGACCTGACTCTTAAAATGATCCTCCACCCACTCCGACCAGCAGTCCCCCTCCCCCAGCACCTTTTGACCCTCACGGGTGAGTAGCCACGCTATATAAGTCCCTGATTGATTAATTGATTTATTTATTTCCCTCGGTACTGCCCGAAAGAAGATTCCTGGCTAACATACACCTGACTGGAGGAGAGGGGCCGGCTGGCCACACTGCACTGCACCGCATGTCATACATAGTGCCTGGGCGTCTGGCGCAAAGATGGGCCGCCTGCACATGGGGGCGTCGTTGACACCTGGCGGCTCCTCCATGTCAGTGGAATGAGCAGCTGGGGGTTGCTGGCCGCTGGGGCAGATGACAGCAGACACCCTGGACACCACACTAGACTCTGTACTCACCGCTGTGAAGAAAATAGGTACTTCCCTCGGACAAATGCACACTTCCATTGAGGACTGCATCGACAAAATCACTGTCGACTTCACCCTGGAGCACGCAGATCATCACAAGCTGACTAACAAGGTACACGACATTGAGCAAGAACTGGCCAAAGTCCACCCTATTACCCAGAATGCAGAGCTGGAGGTACAGCAGCTAATGGCATGTGTGAAGTCACTAGAAAGAAGAGCCGAGAATGTGGAGGGCCCATCCCGGCAGAACAATGTGCAGGTGGTGGGTCTGCCCGAGGGAGCAGAAGGAGCTGAGGCAGTGGCATATACTGAGACATGGTTGCGTGTTCTACTGCCATCAGTTGCACTCTCCCCATTGTTTGTTTTGGAGCGGTCCCATCAAGTGCCGGCAAGCCTTCCGCTGCCAGGGACAGGTCCTAGTCCCTTTCTCTTCTGCCTACGACAGGGACTGTGACGCTGTCTTGAGGGAGGTACGCAAGCTGGGGGAGGTGAAAGTGGATAACACCACAGTAGTTTTCTTCCCTGACTACGCCACGCGGGTGCAGAGGCAGAGGGGGTCGTTTCTAGTGGTTAAGTGATGCCTCAGAGCGTTGAGCATCGGATACTCCCTCCTTTTCCCAGCAAGGCTGCTAGTGGTCTCAGATGGTAACACGTGATTGTTTGACTCCGCTGAACAAGTCTGGACCTGGCTGGAATCTACTGGTTGCCAGGAGGTGCGGACAGGGAGTGAACGGTCTGCTCAACAAGCTGTCATTCGCCGAGCCAGTCATAGTGGGAAGCATAGGAGAAGCAGGCGTCCCTGGCCACAACTACAAGCCACCCTCAATTTGGAGCAGGTTATACAAGAGAGCGGAATACGCTGTATGCGGCAGCAATGATGCACGATTGCACTCAGAGACAGGATCCCAACACTTCCCCTGAATGCTCCCCCAGTGACAATGGCTCCACTGCGACATGGCCATCCGGTGCGGAGTCCGGGCAGCCCCCGGTTGTGACTCCTCAGACGGCAGATAACCTAATTTAATGTTTACTGGTTGTGCGTCTCTCCTTCTTCCACAGTTACAGACAGCTCCGGAGAGTCTCTGGTTTTCTGCGGTTCCTGGTCTCCAGCTTCCTGTTGCTGAAATTCCTGTGTGTAGTGGTCAGTACTTAGAGGGGATCAGGTCAAGTTGTCACCCAAAGGGAATGGAGCAGTTGTTCAGGTGAGTGATGCATATCAGGGGTGGTGTCGGTGGTCTCCTGATGCTCCAAGCTGCAATGGCAGGAGGTCCATGGCATCGTTGACCTTGCCAAGGATGAATTGTTAGAGTTCTTCTATTATCCATGCCCTAGCTGCACTCTTGCAATGCTGTGAAGTCACATGTTTGACGTTTCGGTAGCTCAATCTGCCATGGCATGTTTACAGGGTCATGCAAAGCCACTTTACGTGGCTTTTCATGGACTTGTAAATATGTGCCCCTTTCACGCATTAAACAGTGTGAAAGGGACGTTCAATGGGTGTTGCTGTGTGTGTTCCCACGCCAAACCAATGGAATCTGAAGCATTCCCAGGTTTACGAGAAACCGTAAACCTTTGGAATGCATCACAATCTAATAGCACCCAAGGGTGACGTTTGGGAGGCACTACGAGGATAAATGTTTTCATTTCTCCTCTTTTTCTCACTTTTTCTATGTGTGCAGCATTCTGCAGCACACAGAGAAAGAGGAAATATCCTGGATTGATAGGTTTTGTGCAGGTAGGTGTCCCTTCCTGCACAACATTAATCAACTCCGCAACACAGACACCATGGTGCAAGGGTGCCTGCGTTGGCGCATGGCAGCCATTGTGCGTCAACGTAGGGGAATAATACAGGGGGGCTTATTCATGAGCCCCTTCCAACAGTTAAGTCATTTTCTTGATGTACTTGCAGCGTGAATTTTTCACCACGTTGCACCATATTTACAAAGTGACGCATCTAGGCATATGCGTGACCTTGTAAAGCCCTGTGCCACATTATACCTGCATCAGGTACGATATATGCAGGGTGGGCGTTCCCACGCAACAAAGCCTTGTAGGAGTGGCACAGTGAAATCTATCAGATTTCACTGTGACAATTCTAGGACACCACTGCATCAAAACCTTACGTCTGCCTCATGGCAGGCGTAAGGGTGACGCAGTGCCATAGTGATAGGCTGGCCCCATGCATTTCTGGAGTTGCGTCATGCTTGCACAACTGCAGCAATGCGTGACTTTAGCGCTGACAGATACGTCAGGATTCCAGATGTATCTGTCATTGATTGCGACATGGAGCACCGTACTGTAAATACGGCGCATCCATGGTGTCGCAAGGAGGGCGCAGTGAAAAGTGTTGCAACGCTGTTTTGTCGCATCGATGCAACACTTTTCATGAATGAGACCCAGGAATGTGCCCTATCTTATTAATAGGGCGCATTCCTGACCTTTTGTTTTGGCACAGGGCAGCGCAGCAATATTCCTTGCAGCGCTGTCCAGCACCCAAACATCTTATATGTGGACCCAAGTGTTTGCCCCAATTATATGACCAGCTATTTTTTGGTCTTAAAAAACTGCCTCTAACTGGACTTAGCAGCAGTTTTTTTGCTTTTGCACCATACAAGGAATTCCCTGTAAATATCACGTAGTGTGTTTAGTGGCAGTTTTTTCACGGGAACGCCTACCTTGCATCACATTTTCGTTAAGGCCCGCTAACAGAAGCGGCGATCTTGAAAATTCAGGTTTACGCTGGAAAAGTGCTGCTAACTGCAGTTAGCAGCAACTTGTAAATAAGGCGATAAAAAAAAGCCACCGTAACGTAAAAAAATTTACGCTACAGCAGCATTAAGTTCTTGTAAATATGCCCCCAAATATCTTCTGCCTACATGACCCTTATTGGGGCCGTAGACCTTCAGAAGATATCGGTATGATATCGCAAACAGTGCAAGTGAGGGGCAGTAGGGAGAGGATTTGAAAGGTTTAGACCACATTGTGTGGGAGATAAACGTCTGAATTAGCCTCTTTGGTGCTTCTAAATTTGAACAGTTGCTAGTCAGCCAATCACATATTCACAGGCATCATTGTCATCATGTAGAAATTTGGCACGATGAACGGGAACAGTATTGTACACTGAAAATAGTCAAATCATCATAGAGTCCCTGAGTTTCTTCAGTGATTGCTGGACCTCAAGAAAATGTATTGATGTTATTGAAGTTAAATTCTTTCAAGTGTTGGTGAATCGAATGAAAATGCTATTGAAATATTGACTAATTCTGCTACTCCAATCACCATCTCTTCCATCAGCTGTCAGTAATAGTTTGTGAGCAATGTAAACCGCCTCCTGGGTTCTCCCCCCATCCCCGCACCCCACCCCCGGAAAAGTGATTCAATCATTGTGGATCCAGATACAAGCCAACACATTCTCTAAAAGAAACCTCAGGGAGGAGGACACAGTTAGAGATAATTAAACACATCTACAATGAGACTAGAAGGTTCCACGTTTTTCACTGTCCTACGTCTGCAACGAAGAGAACAAACTGAAGTACATTAAAAACTGATACATATAGGATGGGCATACGTATACATACTGTTTTTCAAGCAGACAATGAATTAGTAGGTGACATGCAATTTACACTCAATTACACCTCCTGATTCGAAATTTGATGAAAGTCTAGGAGCAGCACTTGCCACACAAGATCAAAGTGAAGGTCAGATATCAGGGATCTGAGATAAAATGACTCTACATGCATAAACGTCATTTAGGGGTCGCCATGGGTCACAGCTGTGACCTCCTGGCTTGCTCCCTCCAGGCTACCCATGGCACTGCCGTTGAGACCCCTGGCTTCAGAGGTGGCAAGAAGGCAGGGTCGGCTTCGCCCTCCTTGTTTTCAGCTCATTTTTACTTTAAAAATATATATTTTTAGTCCTCATTGTGCAATAAGTTGGAGTAGGAGATATCAGGGGCCCCTGGCTTCTCTATTCCAACTTAGATCAACCCCTTGTGGAAACGTATGGGTTGGGGGAGATCTTTCCTTTCCGACCGACAGGGCCCCCTTGTTTTCACTTCTAATATGTGGGGCTAGCTCCCCCCCACCTTTCGTGGGGGGTAGCTAGCCATTTTGGCTACTTGTACAAGCCCTTTGCCTGTTGGTTATTGCTATTGCATAATCATTGGACATCGAAAGACCATTCGGCATTTCTCGTATATTCGGATTATCTCTGTACCTCTTGCTTTGCCTCCCGCTTCGATTGAGCTTTTTTACCCTCTGAACTGATGCCAGCCATTCCCACTGCGTTGGAGGGTTGGGCATTATCCATTAAATCCAGATTTCCCTACTGGCCAGTAAAATTAGCAGGAAAAGGAGTTTTTTTTGTTTTTTACGCAATTCGGGATAGCCTTCGATATAGTGTACGACCCCAAAAATTACGAGATCTATGCTTACCCTTATTGGTTGGCCCAGTAGATTTGTGAAAACCTTACCGACATCGATCCAAAATTTCTCGAGCTGGGGGCACTGCCTAAACTTGTGTACGTCGTCCGCCCTCTCTTCTCCACATTTTGGGCAGCTTGTCACCTTCTGTTTACTTAGTTTAGACAGCCTCTTCGGTGACCAGTAACCTCTATGTATGGCAAACAAATGTTTTTTTCTTAAAGAGGCAGATTTTACAATGTACCAACATGTAGCCATAGACACTTGCCATCTGTTCTGCACATCCAGCGTCGGCAGCTCTTTCCCCCAGGTTGTGACGGGTAATGTAAACTCCTCGTCTCCGGCCGATATAAGGGCCCAATACTAGCATGAAACTTCTTTTTTTATTGTCACACCCCTCTGAAATCTCTTCTCTATTTCTCTAGTTCCTGATTCGTCTTCCCCGAGGCTCTTAGTCCAACTCAGTAATTGGTCATATTTAAACTTTGATAAAGTACCATTGGTTTTGATTGCGAGTTGGTCCCAATCTGTTAGGGTGTTTTCCTCTATAAGTTGACCCCATTTGGTTATGCCTCCTTTCATCAGTGGGATGGCTAGCCTGTCCGTCAGACATTCCGGAGTTCCTGGGGGCTGCCATATTGGGGCAAATTCACTATAGTAAGGTATTTTCAGGGATCTTCTTATTTGATACCATAATCTGGAAGCTGACCATAGAATTTTCAGTTTTACCTTTTTAAAGTACTTTGGATGTCCGAATTTATACAAAAAGTGACTACCTTCAGTGTTAACTATTGCTTGTAAATATGTGGGATAGGTTTCGTATTCATTTAACAGTACCCTCATATTCTTAAATTGAAATGCTCTACAATATTTTAATATATCAGGGCTTTCTATCCCTCCTTGCTCCTTTCTCCTTCTAAGTTTCCTCCAGGGTATCCTTGTCCCCTTCAAGGCCCATATAAAACTGCTCGGCTCCCCTTGCATCTTTTTATCCACTCCTTTTTAAATTCAAGTAGTATGGAGCTAAATATATATGAAAATGTGGGTAGGATTGACATTTTCAGTATGTTTGAGCGCCCCATGAAAATTAATGGGAGACCCCCCCAGACCTTAAGGAGTTTCCTGAACTCACCTAGTACTTTGTTAAAATTTATATGAGCTATTTTATTAATGTCATTTACTATTTCCACGCTCAGATACCGTATTTTTTCTTTTACTAGTGGGCTTTTGCTGTGACTGTTCCGTTCCATGATTTCAGTCTTTGATTGGTTGACCAAATAGCCTAATTCCTTCCCAAATTGATCAAGAGTTTCCTCTATTGCCAGGAGTGACCCTATCAAATTATTGGTGAATATCATTAAATCATCCGCAAAGAGGGCCACTTTTTTCTCCCACCCTTGATAGTTAAAGGGGGCACTCTCTTGGTCACTCCTAAACTTGTTCGCCACCTGTTCGATATATAAATCAAAGAGCAGGGGAGACAGGGGACAGCCCTGCCTAGTTCCTCTCTTGATTATTGTCTTCTCAGTAAGATTGCCATTGACCAGGACCCTGGCTGTTGGGTTCTTGTATAGTGAATTTATGACTCCCTGTAAGGTTTCCCCTAGATTGTATTTCCCTAATACTGCATTCAGAAATGGCCAGCTAACTCTATCGAACGCTTTAGCTGCGTTGAAGGTGATAATTGAGAGGGGGGATTCTCGTGCGTTGCTTCATCAATCGCACCGATCAACTCGTGCGTCAACTCTTGAATTTGTCTCCCTCTGATGAAGCCTTTCTGGTTTATGTGTATTAAGTGCCCGGTTACCCGGCCCAATCTTTTGGCCATAATTTGTGTGTAGAGCTTTCAGCAATATACTGATAATCGCTTCATTCCATGAGTCTGGGAGGCCCGTCTTCCTAGGAAAATGTCATTTAATAGCTCTGTCAGAGGGGGTACCAAGACTTCCCTTAATGTGGTTTATATCTCATTAGAAAGTGTGTCGGTGCCTGCGGCTTTCCCCGTTTTTTGACTCCTGATTGTCTTGGCCACCTCATCTATTGTGATTTCTCCATTGAGATCCTCTCTTTGTTCCTGTGTCAGCGTTGGGAGGGCTATCTTCTCTAAATAACTGTTAACTTGGTCCATTGTTGAGGCTATGTCCTCAGTGTAGAGATTTTCAAAGAAGTTCATAAAGGCTTTCTCAATCACGGAGTCTTCCGAACTGGGTGCAGGCTGGGTGCAGGTTGGTTCTCAACCTGGATGCTTATTATCTTGTTCCGTGTTTGATCTATTTTTGTTTTCCTGGCGAGCATCTTACCACAGCCTTCCCCATATTCGTAGTGGGACAGTCTACTTGCCTCCCATTTACATTTTACTGCGGTCTCTAGGGTGTCTGATAGGGCCTCTTTCCTTACTTTTTTTTCCTCCTCCAACCTAGCTACTCCTTGTGGGTTCACCCCTTTCCTTATTTCTGTTTCTAAAGTGGTTATTTCTTTCTCCAGTTAACTGATTTTACTCTTTGTACTCTTGTGTTTATATGCCGCAAGGCTTAGTATTTTCCCTCTAATGACCACTTTATATGCGTCTGTTAGAAATGGGATCTCTAGTTGGCAAGGGCTTGCACCTTTGTCCAAGTAGGGACCCTTCTTCCTAGTCAGGGTAAGGGTTGTTACACTCGTGAAGTAACCCCTGCTCACCCTCGTGGTAGCTTGGCACGAGCAGTCAGGCTTAATTCAGAGGCAGTGTGTAAAGCATTTGCACATAACCAACAGTAATACAGTGTAAGCACTACAAACGGACACCACACCAGTTTAGAAAAATAACCAATATTTTATATACTCAAGACAAGACCAATTACGACCAAAAATCCACAATACTATACTTTACGAATGAATGCTTGATACGGTAACTTCTTCTTTGCAGGAATAGCACAAAAGCAAAGTTCGTACGAGTCGGTAGCTCCGTCCGAGCCTACCGCGATGCTGAAAACCACAGAGTCTAACAGTTCCAGCCGACCGCGTCGGTACGGGCCAGCAGAGTCATGAACAGACTCGGTTACAGTACCTTTCTCGTTGTGGCTGGTACGGAGTGTACGAGCCGGTCGGCGTTCGTCGCGGTTGCGGTGCAAGACGGAGCGATGCAAGGTGCGGTGTCCCTCGATGCGGTGCAGGCAGCGGCTCGATGAGCGTCGTGCAGACGGAGTCGGTGAGTCCAAGGCGTGCGATGCAGGGCGAGACGGTGCTCGATGCGGTGCTGACAGGTTGCGATGCAGGCGACCTAGCAGGAGTGCGGGAGCTGGCGTCGGACAGCGGTGCGAGTCGGGGCGGTGCGTCGCAGACGTGCGAGCGGTGCCCCAAATGCGGTGCGGTCACGACTCTTGAGCCAGTTGCAGCGACCGCGTCGGTCGGGTCCGGTTGGTTCAGTGAAGCGATGCGAACTGCGGTGCCCACAGGTCACGGTGCAAGCAGCGGCTCGATGTTGGCGGCGGCGGACGTCGCCACGGTGAGACCAGGGTTGCGATGCGAAGCGGGGCGATGCGGTCTGCGGTGCAAACAGGTCACCGGCCAGGGATGGATTCGGTTGACGGAGTCGGTTGCAGTTCCCTTCCTCTGTGGCAACTGAAACAGCGTTCCAGAAGCGGTACCCAGAGGCTTGTGAAGTCTTTGTAGTCCCTGAGACTTCTTAACAGGAGGCCAGCTCGGTTCCAGGCCCTTGGAGATACTCAGCACAAGTTTGTAGAAAGTTCAGTCCAGTCCTTTCACTGCCCAAGACAGAAGCAGCAGCTGCAGGCCAACCCAACAAAGCAACAACACAGCAAAGGGGCAGTACTCCTCCTGGCAGCTCTTCCAGCTCTTCGTCTTGGCAGGTTCCTTGATTCCAGCGAGATCTAAATTCATGGGGTCAGGGCCCCAATATTTATATCCCAAATTCCTTTGTTCTCTGAAGGCAGAGAGGCCTTTGCCTAGTCCAAACCAGTTCTGGAGCACTTTGTTGACAAGTCTCCGTCCCTTCTTTCAGTGAGTAGGCCAGGGACATCAGACGCACCACAGGAGGTGGAGCCAGCATTGTGGAGGGAAGGCACTGTCCTATTCAGGGCCCAGGTGCGACCCCTCCCACCCATCTATATGTAGATCTTGCTATTCAGCCCTGTGCTGACTCACCCTGTCTCCTGGCATCCCCCAGCCCCTGTCACTCACACTCCAGACAAGGAATACACAACCTCGCAGAGGCAGGCTTGGATGGTTAGACAAGAAAATACCCACTTTCTAAAAGTGGTATTTTCAAACACAGAATGTTAAAACCAACTTCACTAAAAGATGCATTTTATCATTCTGAGTCCAGGCATACTAAACTCGAATTTCTACCATGTCCCCGGGGTCAGTTAGGATTATAAACTGTAATAATCAAAACTGCCCGTTCTGGCCTAGGGGAACAGGTAGCCTTGCAATAGTGAAAAACGAACTAGGCTGTAATTCACTATCAGGACATGCCGCACACACCCGGGCATGTCCTACCTTTCGCATACACCGCACCCTGCCCACAGGGGTACCTTGGGCCTACCTTAGGGGTGACTAACATGTAGCAAAGGGAAGGTTTAGGGACTTGCAAGTGTGTGCACTTGCCAGTCGACATGGCAGCCCCAGGCTGCGCACAGGCTCTGCGATGGCAGGCCCGAGTTACACTTTACGGGCTGTTTGCGTGGGTGGCACAATCCAGCGCTGCAGCCCACCAACAGCATTTGGTCTATAGGCCCTGGCACTCGCAGTGCACTTTACAAGGGACTGACACATAAACCAAATAGGCCAATCATGGAAACACCAATCCATAACACATTTTATACAGGAGCACTTGCACTTTCCCACTGGACAGCAGTGAGGAAAGTGCGCAGAATCATTACACCAGCAAAAACAGAGTCAAAACCGGGAGGTCAGAAAGCAAAAAGTCAGGGAAACACGCCAAAAGATGCCAAGTCTAACACATGTCCCCTCCAGCTGAAAGTAGGGAGAACTACCCAACCCCATTGGAGTTCTCCTCACTAAGGCGGAAGAACCTGGACAGACCATCTGCGTTGGCGTGTTCTGTACCAGGACGGTGTTCCACCGTAAAGTCCATTCCCTGTAGGGAGATGGACCACCTCAGCAGTTTTGGATTCTCACCCCTCATTTGCATCAACCATCTGAGGGGCCTGTGGTCTGTCTGAACCCGGAAGTGAGTCCCAAACAGGTATGGTCTCAACTTCTTCAGCGCCCAGACCACAGCAAAAGCTTCCCTTTCTATGGCACTCCACCTCTGTTCCCTGGAAAGTAGTCTCCTGCTAAGGAAGACTACAGGCTGATCCAGGCCCTCTTCGTTCAGTTGTGAGAGCACCGCTCCCACACCATGCTCTGAAGCGTCAGTCTGCACGACGAATTCCTTGGAGAAGTCAGGTGCCTTGAGCACGGGCGCCGTGCACATGGCTGCCTTCAGGGCATCAAAAGCTTTCTGGCAGGACTCAGTCCAGATCACTTTCCTGGGCTGCCTCTTAGAGGTCAGCTCTGTTAAGGGGGCAACAATGGTGCCATAGCCCTTAACAAATCTCCTATAATACCCGGTGAGACCTAAGAAGGCTCTCACCTCTGTCTGGGTCTTGGGGGCTCCCAAGCCAGAATGGTGTCAATCTTGGGTTGTAGGGCGCCACCTGGCCGCTTCCTACCTGGTGTCCCAAGTACACCACAGAACCCTGCCCGATCTGGCACTTACTGGCCTTGATCGTGAGGCCTGCACCTTGCAGAGCCCTCAACACTTTCTCAAGGTGCTGTAAATGTTCGTCCCAGCTGGAACTGAACACAGCAATGTCATCCAGGTAGGCGGCACTGAAATCCTCCAGCCCAGCCAACACCTGATTGACTAACCTCTGAAAGGTGGCAGGGGCATTCTTCAACCCAAAGGGCATCACCCGGAATTGGTAATGACCTTCTGGGGTTGAGAATGCGGATCTCTCCTTGGCCCCATCGGTTAAGGCAATCTGCCAGTACCCAGACGTCAAATTAAACGTGCTGAGGAACCGGGCAGCTCCCAACCGATCAATGAGCTCATCAGCTCTGGGGATGGGGTGCGCGTCAGTCCTGGTGACGGCATTGAGCCCACGGTAGTCCACACAAAACCGGAGTTCTGGAGTGGCACCGGGCGCCGCAGCCTTTGGGACCAAGACCACTGGGCTGGCCCAAGGACTGTGGGAGGGCTCAATCACCCCTAACGCCAACATCTTAGAGACCTCCTCCTTGATGCTGGCTCTGACCCGGTCAGTCAACCTGTAAATCTTGTGCTTCACAGGAGGGCTGTCACCAGTGTCCACGTCATGGGTACACCAGTGAGTAACACCGGGGGTCAGAGAGAACAGTGGGGCGAACTGTCCCAACAACTGGCGACAGTCCCCTGCTGCTCCTGAGTCAGAGTAGGGGAGAGGATCACACCCTCTACTGACCCATCATGCTCCTTGGTAGACAGGAGGTCAGGGAGAGGCTCACTCTCCTCTTCCACCCCATCATCTGTCGCCAAGAGCATACTCACTTCGGACCTCTCGAAGTGGGGCTTGAGGCGGTTCACGTGAAGGACCCTCAAAGGGTTCCTTGGAGCCTGCAAATCCACCAGGTAGGTGACGTCACTTTTGCGCTCCTTTACCTCATATGGCCCAGTCCACTTGTCCTGCAAGGCACAAGGTGCCACTGGGGCCATGACCCACACTTTCTGCCCAGGTTGAAATTCGACCAGAGTGGCATTCTGGTCATACCATCTCTTCATTTCTTCCTGGCTTGCTTCTAGGTTCGCCTGAGCGAGTTTCCTGAAGCGGGCAGTTTGGTTTCTAAAGGCCAGCATGTAGCTAAATACATCCTGGGGAGTTTTCCTGGGAGCCGCCTCCCAGCCTTCCTTTACCAAACTCAGAGGTCCTCTGACAGGGTGGCCATACAGGAGCTCAAAGGGGCTGTACCCAAGAGACTTCTGAGGCACCTCCCTGTATGCAAAGAGTAGGCATGGCAAGAGGACGTCCCACTTACGCCTCATGGGTTCTGTTAGACCCTTGATCATGCCTTTCAAGGTCTGGTTGAATCTCTCCACCAGACCGTTTCCTTGTGGGTGGTAAGGAGTGGTGAACTTGTAGGTTACACCACACTCCTTCCACAGGGATGTCATATACTTCGATATGAAATTGGTCCCCCTATCAGAAACCACCTCTCTGGGAATCCCTCACGGGAAAAGATCCCCATTAACGCCCGGCCCACCACTGGCGCCGTCGTTGTCCTGAGAGGGATTGCCTCCGGGTACCGGGTGGCATGGTCCACCAAGACCAGGATGTACCTGTTGCCCATGGCTGTCTTGGGATCCAGTGGCCCCACAATATCCATCCCTACCCTTTCAAAGGGTGTTCCAACAACAGGAAAAGGTTGGAGAGGAGCTTTGACCTTCCTCCCACTCTTACCACTTGCCTGGCAAGTTTGGCAAGACCTACAGTGTGCATCTGACTGCCTTCGCATTTGGGGCCAAAAGAAGTGGGTGACAAGCCTGTCAAAGGTCTTGTCCTGCCCCAAATGTCCTGCCAAAGGCACGTCATGAGCCAGACCCAGTAGGAAGGTCCTGAAGCGCTGGGAGTACCACCAGCACACGGGCTGACCCAGGCTCAGCAACCTTAGGCTCGCTGTATAGGAGACCACTCTCCCAGTAGATCAGATGTGACCCGGACTGATTACCAGCTGCCTGGTCTGCAGCCTGCCGCCGCAGACCCTCCAGGGTAGGGCACTCGTTCTGCTCCCTGCAGAACTCCTCCCTGGTGGGACCCCCTTCTTGCTGCCAATGGGTCAGCTCAGAGATGTCTCCCAGTTCGGCTACCTGCTCCCCTGTAGGCACCGGGGCATCCCCCTCGAGGTCCGCCTCCTCCCGGTCCGTGGGAACTTCGGGGCTGTTTTCCCCACGCCCTGCCCTTTCTCTTGGCAGGGACTTGGGCCACTGTTTCAGGCTCCAAGTCCTCTTGATCACCCTTTCTGGCTGCCATTGACCGAGTAGACACGCATGCCCACTCTGGCAACCCAAGCATCTCCAAGTGAGACCTGAGCTCCACCTCCTTCCATAAGGACTGCTCCAGGTCATTTCCTAGCAGACAATCTACAGGCATGGTAGGGCTCACAACCACCCTCAAGGGACCTGAGACCCCCCATTCAAAGGGAACCTGCGCCACCATACATTGGCGCTCTGAGTTGTCTACAGCAACTACTTGGTGGAATGCTCCTGGGACTACTTGCTTCTCAGACACCAGGTGACACCGGACTGAGGTCACACTGGCTCCAGTATCTCTGAGAGCCTCTACCCTGTTCCCATTAATGGTCACCCAGGTGCTATATTTCTTTGTGTTAGGGGCACCTGGTTTCCTGGGACCATCTCACTGTCCCCTAGTGAGACAAGGGTCATTTCTGCGGGATCCCCACCCTCCTGTGGGCACCCCTCCTCCCCAAGCGCTACACTAGCCAACACTTTGGACTGTCCACCGGTGGGTGGCTGTGTCCCCTTCGGGCACTTGGGGTCCTCCTTAAAGTGACCTAGCTGGTCACATGCATAACACTTGCGGGGGCCGGTCTCAACAGGCTTCCTGTGGAGACCCCTTTCTTCTTATCACCGGGGGCTGGGAACCTTTACCCTGGGTACTAGTTTGGGGCCCTTTAGAGAACTCCTGTGCTTTACCCTTGTCCCCCCACCTTTCTGCTGGGGACCCTGCCCACCTTTGGCTGAGTCTCCCCAAACGCTTTCTTGTGGACCCTGGTACTCACCCAGCGGTCCGCTTCCATAGCAAGCTTCCTGGGGTCAGTTAGCTTACTATCCACTAGGTGCTGGCGCAGATCTGCAAAACATAGACTAGACAAGTGCTCCCATGCAATCAAGTTGTAGAGCCCCTGAAAATCTGTTACACGACTGCCCTTCACCCAACCATCCAGAGACCTGCAGAACACATCCACACATTCCAACCAAGTGTTGGCATCAGACTTCTTACTGGACCTGAACTGATCCCTGTACTTTTCAGGAGTAAGACCATACTTCGTGAGAAGGGCATCCTTCATGTCAGCATAGGTGAGGTGATACCCCTTACCCAAAGCTATCAGAGCATCCCTTGCTTCTTCAGGGAAAAGTGGCCACAATCCTGCTCCCCAATTCTCCTCAGGGACCCCATTCATGTGTATGGCTGCCTCATAACCCTGAAACCACCTTTGTATGTCATCCCCTTCTTGAACTCCTTGCCTACGTTCTTGGGAATGTGCACAATCCTGTCTGCCTTTCTGGACGAATTGCTGCCACCTTCTGAGCCTGACTTACTCCTAAGTTCTAGCTCCTTCAGTTCTCTCTCATGCTCTAAGAGCATATTCCTCTCCTCTATGGCCAATCTCTTCTCCTCCCGCTCACTCTCCAGCCTGAGCTTCTGCAGCTCAAACTGCCTTGCCTCCCGCCTGTCCTCCAGCTCCTCTGGGGACAGACTGCTGCTGCCTGACCTGGCGGGTTCCCCCTACCCAAAAGCACATCCACCCTGGAAATAGGCTCCTCCACCTCCTCACTGAGATCACCAGGCTGCCCATTGGCATGTCTGGCTGCTACCCAGGCCCTCAGCGCCTTCTGTAGCTCCTCCTTCCTTGTGAGGCCTTTAATTTGGACTTTCAGGTTTTTACAAATCGCTCGTAACTCCTTTACGGCGTAGGATTCCAACCTGTCCTCCTCAAAGATAACTTCCAGAGATGCAATGGATGATGCAATTGATTCAGGCATGACAAAAGTCGTGAGTTGAAAACTGGCAAGATCAAAAATAGGCCAAAAGAAAAAGAACCAGTATGTGGTACGTAATGGTCTGCGATATGGTAGTAGTGCACACCAATCACTGTAAGTCAAGTGCAAACACAAGTCCTATCCTCACCGCTGACAACCAATGTTAGAAATGGGATCTCTAGTTGGCAAGGGCTTGCACCTTTGTCCAAGTAGGGACCCTTCTTCCTAGTCAGGGTAAGGGTTGTTACACTCGTGAAGTAACCCCTGCTCACCCTCGTGGTAGCTTGGCACGAGCAGTCAGGACTTAATTCAGAGGCAGTGTGTAAAGCATTTGCACATAACCAACAGTAATACAGTGTAAGCACTACAAACGGACACCACACCAGTTTAGAAAAATAACGAATATTTTATATACTCAAGACAAGACCAATTACGACCAAAAATCCACAATACTATACTTTACGAATGAATGCTTGATACGGTAACTTCTTCTTTGCAGGAATAGCACAAAAGCAAAGTTCGTACGAGTCGGTAGCTCCGTCCGAGCCTACCGCGATGCTGAAAACCACAGAGTCTAACAGTTCCAGCCGACCGCGTCGATACGGGCCAGCAGAGTCATGAACAGACTCGGTTACAGTACCTTTCTCGTTGTGGCTGGTACGGAGTGTACGAGCCGGTCGGCGTTCGTCGCGGTTGCGGTGCAAGACGGAGCGATGCAAGGTGCGGTGTCCCTCGATGCGGTGCAGGCAGCGGCTCGATGAGCGTCGTGCAGACGGAGTCGGTGAGTCCAAGGCGTGCGATGCAGGGCAAGACGGTGCTCGATGCGGTGCTGACAGGTTGCGATGCAGGCGACCTAGCTGGAGTGCGGGAGCTGGCGTCGGACAGCGGTGCGAGTCGGGGCGGTGCGTCGCAGATGTGCGAGCGGTGCCCCAAATGCGGTGCGGTCACGACTCTTGAGCCAGTTGCAGCGACCGCGTCGGTCGGGTCCGGTTGGTTCAGTGAAGCGATGCGATGCGAACTGCGGTGCCCACAGGTCACGGTGCAAGCAGCGGCTCGATGTTGGCGGCGGCGGACGTCGCCCACGGTGAGACCAGGGTTGCGATGCGAAGCGGGGCGATGCGGTCTGCGGTGCAAACAGGTCACCGGCCAGGGATGGATTCGGTTGACGGAGTCGGTTGCAGTTCCCTTCCTCTGTGGCAACTGAAACAGCGTTCCAGAAGCGGTACCCAGAGGCTTGTGAAGTCTTTGTAGTCCCTGAGACTTCTTAACAGGAGGCCAGCTCGGTTCCAGGCCCTTGGAGATACTCAGCACAAGTTTGTAGAAAGTTCAGTCCAGTCCTTTCACTGCCCAAGACAGAAGCAGCAGCTGCAGGCCAACCCAACAAAGCAACAACACAGCAAAGGGGCAGTACTCCTCCTGGCAGCTCTTCCAGCTCTTCGTCTTGGCAGGTTCCTTGATTCCAGCGAGATCTAAATTCATGGGGTCAGGGCCCCAATATTTATATCCCAAATTCCTTTGTTCTCTGAAGGCAGAGAGGCCTTTGCCTAGTCCAAACCAGTTCTGGAGCACTTTGTTGACAAGTCTCCGTCCCTTCTTTCAGTGAGTAGGCCATGGACATCAGACGCACCACAGGAGGTGGAGCCAGCATTGTGGAGGGAAGGCACTGTCCTATTCAGGGCCCAGGTGCGACCCCTCCCACCCATCTATATGTAGATCTTGCTATTCAGCCCTGTGCTGACTCACCCTGTCTCCTGGCATCCCCCAGCCCCTGTCACTCACACTCCAGACAAGGAATACACAACCTCGCAGAGGCAGGCTTGGATGGTTAGACAAGAAAATACCCACTTTCTAAAAGTGGTATTTTCAAACACAGAATGTTAAAACCAACTTCACTAAAAGATGCATTTTATCATTCTGAGTCCAGGCATACTAAACTCGAATTTCTACCATGTTCCCGGGGTCAGTTAGGATTATAAACTGTAATAATCAAAACTGCCCGTTCTGGCCTAGGGGAACAGGTAGCCTTGCAATAGTGAAAAACGAACTAGGCTGTAATTCACTATCAGGACATGCCGCACACACCCGGGCATGTCCTACCTTTCGCATACACCGCACCCTGCCCACAGGGGTACCTTGGGCCTACCTTAGGGGTGACTAACATGTAGCAAAGGGAAGGTTTAGGGACTTGCAAGTGTGTGCACTTGCCAAGTCGACATGGCAGCCCCAGGCTGTGCACAGGCTCTGCGATGGCAGGCCCGAGTTACACTTTACGGGCTGTTTGCGTGGGTGGCACAATCCAGCGCTGCAGCCCACCAACAGCATTTGGTCTATAGGCCCTGGCACTCGCAGTGCACTTTACAAGGGACTGACACATAAACCAAATAGGCCAATCATGGAAACACCAATCCATAACACATTTTATACAGGAGCACTTGCACTTTCCCACTGGACAGCAGTGAGGAAAGTGCGCAGAATCATTACACCAGCAAAATCAGAGACAAAACCGGGAGGTCAGAAAGCAAAAAGTCAGGGGAAACACGCCAAAAGATGCCAAGTCTAACAGCGTCCCATGCCAATTGTCTGGAGGACCCCTCCCTATTTATTAGAAAGAATTGTTTCGTCCCTTTTGTGAGTGCCTCTATGCTTTGAGGATCCGTGAGTATGGTACGATCTACTGTCCATCTTGAGGGTAATGGGGCAAACCCTAATTGGATTTGTAGCTGCACTGCGGAGTGGTCAGACAGGTGCGCCGGTAGGTGCTCCACCTTCTGTGTATTCTTGATCAAGCTCCTGTCTATCAAAAAAAAGTCTATTCTGGAGGCATGACCGTGTTTTTATTTTGATGGTGGGCCTTGTCTCCCTTCTCCTTCCAGATATCAACTAGCCCCAAGTCCTTTATATAAAGTCTAATCCATTCCCTTATTCTGGGCAGATTAGAAGTCTTTCTAGAGGGGAGTCTGTCCTCTCTGGGGTTTATAATTATGTTAAAATCCCCCCCCCCCCATGATCATGGGGGCCGAGACATCCAGTAGCTGTGAGTAAACCTTCTGTAGTGGTGTGGGGTCATCTATATTGGGGCCATAGTACCCCACTATTATATAAGGTTTATTACGTATTCTGACTTTCGCTATGGCCCATCTCCCTTTCGAGTCCGTGTCTATTGCTTATATCCTTACCTTAAGCGATTTTTTGAAGAGAATTGCCACCCCCTTGATACAGCGGTCTTGATTCGTGCACACATAAGTATCCACCCATCTCTGGTTTTTGATAATGTCAACCCATTCGTATTTTAAGAGATGTGTTTCCTGTAATATTATTATTTCGCTATCTATTGTTTTCAGGTATTCCATAATTTTCTGTCTGCGGCTCTTGATTCTGAGGCCGTTAACATTCCATGAGAGGATATTAACTAGCATTGGTTTTTTTTGGCGTGTGCCTCGGCATTTCCTGCCGCTCCCAGGGTCCCCTCCTCCTCAATTTTGCGCTACTAGGACTTTTTTCCCCCCTTATGCTCCCCCACCCAGTGTACATTTTATTGCAGTTTTATTTGTGAACTACATCTTCCTCTTCCTCTCCTCCCCCGTCCTGGGAGAAGCCTCCCTTTTATCTTCTCTGGGCGGTACATTCCGACCCTTTTGAGCTCTTTGCTCCCCAGGCTTCAGCAGTGCTCACTTTGTTGTGATTTCATTTGCTCGATGAAGCACCCCACTACTTTGGATTCCCTTATATTGTACATTTTGTTCTTCCACATGATTTTTTGCGATGCAGGGAAGCGCATCTGGACAGTTGCTCCAAGGGACCTTAGTTGTTGCATCTGCTGTCCTAGCTCCCACTGCCTGTCTTGTGTCGCCTTAGAAATGTCTGACCGGATTCTGAATATCCAATCATCTTTGGTGTAAGTACCAGCCTTCAGGGCTTTATTCAGGATTTTTTCCTTGAGGACATAAGTTTTGAAGTTTATCAGGATTTTTCTCGGGTTCTTCCTCGCTTTCCCCTTCCCGAATGGATCTCGATGTATCCTTTGTATATCCTCAGATAAGGCAACTGATTTCAGCCAGGGGAAACTTTCTTCTAGTAATGTGATCGTAAAGTTTTTGATATTGTCTCCTTCCAAGCCTTCGGGAACATTCAGGACTCTTAGATAATTCCTTCTAGCTTGGTTTTCAAGGGATTCTATTTTGTCCCTGAGGTCTCCTTCACTTGATTTTAGCAATTTGATTTCTTTTTGATTTGCCTCTTCTTCCTTACTTAGGACTTCTACTGAGGTTTCTACTGTGGTTACTCGCTCCATCAATGCATTTATTTTGGTGTCCAGAGCTTCACAGGTACCTTGTATTTTTAATTGATTTTTTTCAGAGGTAGCAAAGTTCGCCCTCATTTACGATATCCTGGCTTCCATTAGTTTTTCTGTACTATTTTGCGAACCCTGAGGATTTTGTCCTTGCTGTGGGCTGCATAGGGTTATTATTTTTCTCTGTCGGGGAGGACTCTCCACACTTACCTCCTCCGCAGTGTTTTCCGTCCTAAGGACCTGAAACCTGTTGCTGTCCATATTTCCTGGGACTCCCTCTCCTTCTCCTGTACTTTTTTGGGCTTTCCCTCTGTTCTGTACGTTCAGGATTGGGGGTGCCTTCCTTTTCCTGTACTTTGAAAAAGGACCTCAGGGATGGAGTAATTTTTATTTTGGCTCCAGTTCCTCCTAACTTGCTTTGCCATGTCCTGGACAGAGGGGCTAGCTATTGTGTTGAAATGTGTGTTTTTCGATTTTTTCTAGTGCTCGCTGGGGCTATGCTACTTCCCCCCTTTGAAGTATCATGTAGGATGTTGACTACAAGATGCCTATTCCTCAGGCAATAGCTGTTTCCCTTGTTGGGAGCCTGGACCTGCTCGCTTGCTTTGGTAGGGCACGTTGGGTTTCGATTCACTTTTTCTCCCCCTTCGCTGTTTTTGTTGATATCAGATGTGCCTGTGCCCTGGGGAGATCGTGTTAGTGCCGTACCCCCCGCAGCATCACTTACCCTCTTCATGCGGCCATTCTGCTGCCCCCCTTCTGCTACACCGACCTCCGTGCTGTCTTTCCGTGTTTCTGGCAGAGTTAGTGCTTCTCTGTCCAGCGCGCCTGCAGCCGTAGTCCTGCCCCGGAAGGGGATCCTAGCGGTGGTCCTCAGGTTGCTGTGGCAAGTCGCTGCCGCTTCCGCCCACACGCCGGGCTGGCCACCCGATCGGCGCTGAGTCCCGCAGCCACCTCGTACAGCCTGCTCGTGGCCGTTGCTCTGCTCGCCACGTCCTATTGTATGGTGTGTGCTCTCCTCAGATTCCGTTCTTGATTATCGCGGTGATTATCATGGTCTTTTGCCTGGAGAGCTCAGAGCTCCCGGCCGGGCTCCTCAGCTAGCCGCTATCTTCTCCAGCTCATTTTTTTAACTGTGGTTAATTGTATATCATTCACTACTAATGTAATAAAAACTGAAGCATCAGGTAAGTAAACATTTTTTTTTAAATGCATGCTTTTCACATGCTTGCCAGAGAGAGTGTGTTTCTGTGAGAGAGGGAGTGTGTATGTGCAAGCGTGTGTGTATGTGAGCATGTATATGTGAGTGAAAGTGGCAGTCAGTGATAGGAATGGCAATAAAAAAAGATTAGATGTCAGTAAGTGCGAAAAGTGCATCAGGGTGAGAAAGAATGATGGAGTGAAGGTAGGAGTGAGTGCAAGTCAGTGTGAATGAGTAGCTGTGAGTTAATCAGGGTAAAAATGAGTGACAATGTGTGAGTGAGTGCACGAGTAAGAATAAATAAGTGTAAGTGGAAATTGCTGTGTAAGAATTAGTAGGTGAGAAAGAATGAGTGTGAATTAGTGAATATAAATTAGCATGAGTGAGAATGTAGTACGCTTGCCACTTTACTTTTGGCTCTTGCAAAATACTGGTGTTGGCATACTTGAAGCAATTATTAACAGAGAGGCACCTGGCGTACTGGAAATAATACTTGATCTATGGATATCTATGTTAAAAGGCTGGCGCAGGCATACTGGAGGTAATTCTTGGTATGGAACACCCAAGGCAAAATGCGGGCTCTATCACATTGGAGGTGATTCTTGATATGAAGGATGACGGCTGTGGTCCTATCATGCTAGAGGTCAATTTTGACATAAGGGTCACCAATGGGACATGGATAACATTAATAGCAAAATACCAGGACTGGTATTTTATATTTAATTGTTGCCATAAGTGGGCGCCCATGGCTTTTTGGGGGCACCCATGACAAAAAATTCTGGTCCTGGCACAATGGAAGCTATTTTTGGCATATGGGGCACATATAGCAAATTTTGCAGAAAAAGGATGTCAACTCCTCTGGTTCTTCAGGTTTCATTGGATTGGCACACCATGAAAGGACCTATATATTTAACAAGGGCCCTTTCGCAGCCCATGGCTTTTTAGCAGATTTATGTGAAAACTTTGCTTTAAAATGCACTATTTGACCCATTTTTAAGAAAAAATATTCTTGTGGGAAGGACCCCTTACCCCAGAACACATTCAAAAGAGATGTGGTTCATTTGCTTTGCTCAGTACAAATTAGGGCGAGTATTGTATTACATAAACCAGACCACTTTCAAAGGTTATATGGTTATGTCAGCACCCTAATATAGTTGGATCCAAAAGAGATAATTGTGTTGAATTTTTATATTACCCTTTCGCCGCTAGGCCTTCCCCCTCTGTCCCCCCCATGTAAAGCCTCTTTTTGGCTATTTGGGGTAGTTCGCACTTAGGCCCCTGTAACTTTGTGTCCACATAAGGTATCCACGCCAAATTTGTGTCCTTTTCTTCCAACATCATGGGAATTGTAAAGGTACCCAGGGTTTGTGGATTCCCCTGGAGGGGACCCAGAAATTAGCCAAAAAGAACAAAAAAATTTGGGGGGGAGGGGGAATGGGGAAAAAGTGCTGCAGAAGAAAGCGTCTGTTTTTTCCCCTGCAAATGGTATCAACAAAGGGTTTGTGGTGCTGAAATCACCATCTTCCCAGCTTTCAGGGACAGGCAGGCTTTTGTCAGAAACCAAAGTTTTCTACAGTTTTGGCATTTTACTTGGACAAAGCCTATTTTTGCTACTTTTTGTGCTTTCAACCTCCTTCCAGTTAGTGGTAGAAATGGGTGTAAAAGCAATAATGGATCCAGGAAAGCTATACATTTCTGAAAAGCAGACAACGTTCTGAATTCAGCAAGGGGTCATTTGTGTAGATCCTTCAAGGTTTTTTTATAGAAACTAACAGTTGAAAATAAGAAATATTGAAAGTGAGTTGAGAAAAACAGCCATTTGTGCCAACGTTTTCACCTGTAACTTCTTCTAAGTATGACAGAATTTTAAAAGCAATATACCGTTACATCCGCTGGACCCTTCTGGTTGTGGTGATATATAGGACTTGTAGGTGCACCAAGAACCCAAGGAACCCACAGCCAATAACTGAGCTGCATCTTGCAATGGTTTTTCATTGTGTACCTGGTATATATCAATTCATTTGGTAAAATGTAAAGAGTGAAAAATAGGTATCAAGGACACCTATGTATTTCCGAAATGGGAACAAAATATAGAGTTTAGAAGCAGTAGTTTTTTGCACATCTCCGAAATTGTGGGTACCCATACTAGCATGTGAATTATAGGACATTTTTCAAAGTGACTTTTACACATTGTCTTACATTTGGAAGGCAGAAATGCATAGAAAGTCAATAGGTAATAACAGTTGCTCTACAATTCTGTGTCCCCCTACGTCTCCCAATAAAAATGGTACCTCACCTGTGTGGGTAGGCCTAGTGCCTGCAACAGGAAACAGCCCGAAATGCAACATGGACATATCACATTTTTCTAGTGAAAACTGACACTTTGTCGCAATTTGTCTAGCTGTGGAATTTGGACCCTAGCCCTGGGGAAACCTTGCAAACCTGTACATTTTTGAAAACGAGACACCCAGGGGAATCCAGGATGGGGCGGCTTGTGTGGCTCTCACCAGGTTCTGTTACCCAGAATCCCTTGCAAACCTCAAACTTTGTAAACAAAAACAAATTTTCCTCACATTTCTGTGATGGAAAGTTCTGGAATCTGCGAGGATCCACAAACTTCCACCCACCGCGCATTTTCCAAAGTTTCCCGATAAAATTGGTACCTCACTTGTGTGGGTCGACCTAGTGCTCATGACAGGAAACAGCCCACAACGCAACGTGGACACATCACATTTTTCCAGTGTTAAAACTGACCATTTTTTTGCAAATTGTCTAGCTGTGGATTTTGAACCCTAGCTCTGGCGGCATACAGGGAAACCTAGCAAACCTATACATTTTTTAAACCTAGACACCCAGGGGAATCCAGGATGGTGTGACTTGTGTGGCTCTAACCAGGTTCTGTTACCCAGATTACCTTGCAAATCTCAAACTTTGTAAAAAAAAAAAAAAGAATTTTCCTCACTTTTCTGTGATGGAAAGTTCTGGAATCTGCGTGGATCGACAAACTTCCACACACTCCGCATTCTCCAAAGTCTCCCGATAAAAATGTTACCTCACTTGTGTGGGTGGGTCAAGTGCCTGTGGCAGGGAAGGGCCCAAAACGTATTGTGGAGACATCAAAATTAGTGGAGACAGCACAAATGTCCTACCACCCAGTGTTCCCCTTGGTCTCCCAAGTAAAATGATACCTCACTTGTGTGGCTGTCCAATGCAGACTCGGCTAAAAATGTATGTTTAAAAATAAGTAGTGCTTAGAATTCGCTGTGCTATACCCTTACTCCTTATGTTTTTGGCCCTTCCCAGTCACAGGCCCTTGGCCCACCCACACAAATGAGGCATCATTTTACTTGGGAGACTGAGGGTAACGCTATGTGGTAGGACATTTGTCCTGGCACGGTTATCCCATACAGAAATGTGTGGAAAATGTGATTTTTTTCAGCTAGGTTTGAGTTTGCATGAGATTCTGGGTAGGAAAACGTTTGGGGATCCATGCAAGCCATACTTCCCTGGACTCCCCAGGGTGTCTAGTTTTCAGAAATGTGTGGGTTTGGTAGGTTTCCCTCGATGGCCGCCGAGCCCGGGGCTAAAAACCCAGGTGCCCCCCTTGCAAAACCTGGTGTTTTTTGATAGGTAATTTTGATGTCTCCACAATACATTTTGGGCCATTCCCTGCCGCGGACACTTGGCCCACCCACATGAGTGAGGTACCATTTTTATCAGGAGACCTGGGGGAATGCTGGGTGGTAGAAAATTTGTGTCAGCCCAGTGATCTCACAACTTCCTCACATAGAAATTTGGAAAAATTTGATTTTTTTCAGCTAAATTTGAGGCTTGCAGGGGATTCTGGGTAGGAAAACATTGGGGGATCCACGCAAGCCTTACCTCCCTGGACTCCCCAGAGTGTCTAGTTTTCAGAAATGTGTGGTTTTGGTACATTTCCCTAGATGGCCACCGAGCAGGGGGCCAAAAACCCAGGTGCCCCTACTTGCAAAACCAGGTCGTTTTGTGATCGGTAATTTTGATGTCTCCACAATTTGTTTTGGGTCCTTGTCTGTCGCAGGTACTTGGCCCACCCACACGAGTGAGGTACCATTTTTATCAAGAGACCTCGGGGGACACTGGGTGGTAGGAAATTTGTGTCAGCCCAGTGATCTCACAACTTTCCCACATAGACATTTGAGAAAAATGTGATTTTTTCAGCTAAATTTGAGGTTTGCAGGGGATTCTGGGTAGGAAAACGTTGGGAGGTCCAAAAAGCCATACCTCCCCGGACTCCCCAGGGTGTCTAGCTTTCAAAAATATGTGGGTTTGGTGGGTTTCCCTAGATGGCCACCGAGCCTGGGGCCAAAAACCCAGGTCCCCCCTTGCAAAACCAGGTAGTTTTGTGATAGGTAATTTTAATGTCTCCACAATATGTTTTGGGCCCTTCCCTGCTGCGGGCACTTGGCCCACCCACAAGAATGAGGTACCATTTTTATCGGGAGACCTGGGGGAATGCTGGGTGGTAGGAAATTTGTGTCAGCCCGGCATTCCACAACTTTCCCACACAGAAAAGTGTGGAAAATGTGATTTTTTAGCTAAATTTAAGGTTTGCAGGGGATTCTGGGTAGGAAAATTTTGGGAGATATACACAAGTCACACCTCCCTGGACTCCCCTGTGTGTCTAGTTCTCAGAAATGTCTGGGTGTGGTATGTTTTCCTAGATGCCGCTAAGCCCAAGACCAAAAACACAGGTGACCCCCTTGAAAAACCAAGTCGGTTTGTAATAGATATGTGGGCACATCTGTTTTTGGTCCCGGGTTTGCAGACATCTAGGGGAACCTAAAAAACCCAGACATTTCTGAAAACTAGACACCCGTGGGAGTCCAGGGATGTGTGGCTTGCATTGATCCCCCAAAATAATATCTGTGTGGGAAAGTTGTGGGATCACCTCACAGCACAAATTTCCTACAACTCAGCGTTCCCCTTAGTCTAATGATAAAAATGATACCTTACTTGTGTGGATGGGCCAAGTGCCTATGAGATGGAAGGGCCAAAAATGTTTAGAGATTGAGAGGGGCCCAAAGCGGGTCCAAAAGGGCAGTTTGTTTATACATTTTTAGGCTGATGCTACTTCGGGCACCCACACAAGTGAGGTATAATTTTTCTCAGGGGACCAAGGGGAATGCTGGGTAGTAGGAAATTTGTGTCTGCGCGGTGATCCTACAACTTACCCACACAGAATTGTGAGGAAAATGTGACTTTGTAAGTAAATTTGAGGTTTGCGGGGGATTCTGGGAAAGAAAACGCTGGGGGATCCATGCAAGCCACACCGCCAGCCAAGAGACAGTACACGCACACCACCATCCATGCACACCACCAGCCAAGCGCCATTCACGCACACCGCCAGCCAAGCACGATCCACACACACCGCCAACCAAGCGACATCCATGCACACTGCCAGCCAAGCGCCATACATGAACACCACCAGCGAAATGCTATCAATGCACACAGTCAGCTAAGCAATACCATGCACACTGCCAGCCAAGCAATATCCATGCACACCGCCAGCCAAGCGCCATCCCCGCACACCGCCAGCCAAGCAGGGACGGACTGGGAACAGCAACCAGCCCTGGCAGATTGCTGCTCGACTGGCCCTGGGAGGGGGGGCATGCTAGTAAAAAGCACCGCTCCGGCTTTTGTTACTGGGGCCTGATATTGCAGCACTGCTGCAAAACTGGCCCTCTTTGACAAAACCACCCCCCAAGGCCAGAAAACCAGCCCCCACCCCTCCGGCCCACCGGGGAAATGCCCAGTAACTGCTATGGCCAGTCCGGCCCTGCAGCCAAGCACTATCCATGCACACAGCCAGCCAAGCACCAGCCCACATACAACGCCAGCCAAGCGTCACTCCACGCTCATCACCAGGCAAGCGCCAATCTACACACACCGTCATCAAGCGCGAGTCCACCCACACCATTAGCCAAGTGCAGTTCCACACACACCGCCAGCAAAATGCCAGCCAAAGGTCAGTACACGCAGACTGTCAGCAAAACTCCAGTTTACACACACACAAACTCTCCCTGGTTTCTAGTGGTTTTCTGCCCCCGCTTGGGTGCAGATGAGAATAAAAATATTACTGAAACAGCCCAAATGTGTGCCCTAATAAACATTCTTTTGATGTCATAAAGGTCAAAGGGTGTGTCATGTCACTTCTGCTGCCCATGATATTTTGGTGAATCGACGGCCATGTGTACATGAGAATCTTCTACTGATTGTGATGTTTGAGGGTATGTCCCCTTGGGATCTAGCGGGCATAATATAGGCAGTAAAGCAATACATATTACAGACGAGGCTGCACAAATGTCAGTAACCACCTCTGTATTAAAGTGCACCGGTTCAGGTGCCCATTGTTATGTCCCCTGAGCACTTTCTGTAACATAGTCCCACGTATAAAGAGACAAGCTTAGCAAAGAAATTTTGATTCTGCAGTGGTGGCAGTATCAGATACCAAAATCTGAGTTTATTCATTGATGTACTAGTGATAATGAAAGAGTTGTGCATCATGGCGCATGGAATGATGGAGACTAGTAGTCATGGCATTTTCTGTGTCAGTAATTAGGTTGAGGATTCGGGTGGTGTAAGTTGGCAGTATTTAGTGTTAGACATGTTCCAAAGAATTCTGAAGTACCACTTGAGGTATGCCAAACCTTATGCTTTAGCTTGTTCAGAACCATTGCCCAATATTACCGATTGGCGGTTAAAACTCAGGACAGTTCTATAGTGTGAGTGACGTGAACCCATCATAGTTCATCGCCTGGAGCACATCTTCCCCATCAGGTTAATTTTGAGACATCCAATGAGAGGAGCACAAATTAACATATGTGAAAAGACATAGGGCCTGATTACGACTTTGGTGCAGAGGGGTCGGTGCAATGCCACCTCTGCTACACCAAAGTCACAGCAAGGACCGCCGACCGTATTACGAGTTTAAAATGTGCAATTTGTAATACGGCAGGCGGTCCTTTGCTATTCCCATGGTGGTGCCTGGAAAACAGGCACCACAATGGGAACAGCAAAAAGTTCCAGAATTGCATGGACGTGGATGTTCATGCCATGCTGGAACTTTGTGGGGGTACAGACAGGGGGGCATATCTTGTGCCCTCCTGAACATATCCCCATGACGGGGTGCAATGGGGGCCCTGTAGAGCACCCTTTGTTCCTGCACCGCCAGCCTTTTCATGGTGGGGCTCCGCCATGAAAAGGCAGACGGTCCAGGAACTCGCAATATGCTGAGCGGGACTGTGCCAGTCCCCGCTCAGCATATTGCGTTGTGGCACTCCTGCGCCACCGCCAGGGAACAACTGTTTCCTGGTGCAGCCGATGGTCCACCACCCCAACAACTTTAGAAGTCGTAATACGGTGGACCGCCACTGCTGCACCACTGCGAGTCTCGACTCGTAATCAGGCCCATCATTCCATTTTATAGCACAACCTTGCTGGGTGAGTTAGGCAGGTTAATGGATTATCCAAAACTCTGCCATCCTTGTACTTGCTGAATTAATCATTTGACTGCAATAATAAGAAACATGAAGGGGTAGAACGAAGAAGATCAGGCAATGTATCACGTGATTGTGATAAAATTACAGTCAGGTTTTAGAGAGATTCACACATTCTCTCAATCAAGAACAAGTAAGACCATTGCCTTATTAGAATTATTGACCTATTCTTTAAGGACACATTTTCAAAATCCATCACACTCTATAAAACAGAACAGCCTCCTGCAAAATAGAAGGATTATCAAGGCTGAGAGGGATGACATGATTGTATTAAAATATTGCATGACAGACTCTAGGTCATCAGCTGCATTTCTTTGTAGTAGTTACTTGATACAAACGATCAGAGTAGTTTGTTATTCCTTAAATGGGGAAGTGGCTCCCAGCAATTATTCTTAAATAATATTGAAACCCTAGGGCCTCTCCAAACTATAGGGTCTTTCCTGTTTGGCAGAGGAGGACAGGCCAACAATCATTAAGTTTTTTAATTTTTGTATTATTTATTTATTGAGGTTTACAAACAAAAGGAACAGGACAAACAATTACAAATACAATAAAAAGAAAAAAACAATAAAAATCAGTCACAGTATACATATATCTGATTCAAGGGACATGCCTGCTATTAGTGTACAGAGACGCAGGGCTTTACAGTGGAGGGGGCCAACAATCATTAAGTTATACGTGAATATCGAAATGCCCAGTAATTTTAAATTGTAGTCTCTTGGGTCTCAGTCTGTACTCAAACTGCACCAGACATTTATCAACATTTTTCAACAGAATATCAAAGCACAGTTCACCTTAGAAATCTGTGGCCCAAAAGTACGCATTTCGTCTCTACTCACACTACTTCTCAATCTGAATTATTGTAGACCTTTAGATTATTTATCTGGATAGTCCCTCGTCATATTTGCCAGCTGAATAGCTCAATTTATTGAAAGGTGGCTCCTGAAGCAGTGGAGATTCTCAATCACAAGTTCCATACTCAGGCCCAAATTTACTAACAATTTGTGTTGGGTTTGCACCAGAAAAGTGAAGAAAACCCAGAGAAAAATGTTGCGTCGGAATTTACTTTCCAACACAACTCCTGATTTGTATTGGAAAGTTGCCTAAAGTATTACAAAGTAGTGCTTTGTGCTAATTTATGATACTCTACATCAACTTTCTAACAAAAATCCTGATTTGCTTTGGAAAGTTGCCTTAAGTAATGCAAAGTAGTGCTATGTGCTAATTTATGCTACTTTGTGTCAAGGGTATCAGAAAAAACAGCGGTTCTTATTGGAGTAATAATTGTATATCTGATGCATTAAATAGGCACAATGGCGCAATGCGGCTGTTGTAGGATGTCGATAGCGAAGGTAACACGAAATGTTCACACACATGTTCTGGCACAATAAATAGTCATCTGTATTTATAAACGTAAATGCAAATGGTACAAAGTGTCCCACGTGAAATGGAGCCAGAAAAAACAAAAGGAACAATACAGTAATATGTACACAATAAACAAAGAAAAAAAAGGATTACTAAGAATGAAACAATCAACCAAATAGGATAATTATATGTTGCGAACAAGCCCTTTTAACAATCAAAGGGGTCGGATAATTGGTTAGTTTTGTCACAAGTCTATGACGTTTTGACCCCCTATGCAATGCAGGGTCTCATCAGGACTAATAGGATTGGGGACACCTGTGCGTACAAAACAAGTAGAGTGTCTACGTAGGATGAGTAATAACAACAACCGTAGGCCACACTGAGGAATGGGGAATCACATACCTGATGAAAAAATTGGAGAAAGGCATGTAGAGAAACATGGAGGTGCACACCAACAACCGTGCTAAATAAGGGGATAGGGTACTCACATGGGGTACCCTTGGCAGGAACTAGATGTTGGGCAAGTGGGGATGAAAAGAAATGTAAAGAAATAAAATAAAATTAACATAAAAGGATTGAATTGTTATGATGTGGGTATGCCTCTTGAAGATAGGTAGGCAGGGCCAAAAAACATGTATTTATGTGGGCGACAAGAAGTAGTAGTTAATGAGGACTTACCCCCAAGGACACGAAGTAGAGGAGAACTGCGTGCCCCTGTAGAATAACGTGGTATGCAACGATCTGCTTTAGACTGCAAGGAGTGGTTTAGGTGGAAAAGGAGGCGGGCTGTAAAGATGGGGCCTCGCCTCACACGATCTGTGTTTGGAAGCGCAGTCCGCACTTGTCGGATACAACGATTCGGGTGGGCTGCAATCTGTCAGCCTTGCCGCCACTTAATGAAGTCAGCTGGCTGCCGCTCGCTATCAGTGCTCAATTATGTTAGAAGCGCGGGTGTGTGTGAAGTGCAGTGGCCTGCCCGAGTGAGGAGGGCATGGCCCTAAGGTTGCTAGGCACAGAGAGCAACTGGGAAGGATTAAAGGAGTCGCACGTGTCTCTACTCAAAACCAGTGAATGCTATGGGGTAGGGTAGCGGTATGACAGGAGCTGTAAAATGAGTGAAAAAAGCTAGTAATTAACATTAGGTTCCTAAAAGAGGTCACTGCCTCTTTCAGGGATGCAAGCGATGTCAATGACTTGCCACTTTAAGTCATCAGCTGTGTGGGTCTTTTCCATGAAGTGTGCCACCATTGTAGCATTTGCCACTGCACGTTTGATCCTGCTGTGGGATTGGCATATTCGTGCTTGTATAGGCTGTGAGGTCTGCTCCATGTAGGGCAGTTTGCATGGACACCATATGCAATAAACAACATTTATGGAGTTGCAGTTTGAAAACGATATCAGCTCTACCATAATGGGACCATGTTCGAAAACTTTGGTGTCAGATGTGTATGCACAGGTAACACAGTTGCCACAACGATAGTGGCCTATCAGAGGAGGGAGGCCCCGTGCCGATTCCAAGGTTCTGTGAGTTTTAGGGGTGGTGTATCTCGATGTTGAGTGAACTAGGTGGTCCTAAAACATTCTTGCCCCATTTGAAAACAAACATAGGAAATTGCAGGATGGATCTATGCTCTCTTTGATGTGCCAATTCTTGGTTAACAAATTGTGGACTTCGCTAGTGTGGGGTCAAAAGGTGGTGACATATACTAGTTTTTTAGATCTCGTCTACGCAGCGCGCATGCGCTGCTTAGGAGGACCTTTAGCCGTCGCTCTGCTCTTTTTGGAAGCACATACTCGTGCTTGTGGCGGCATCCACCTTGCGGGAGCGAGCAGGGGCGCGCCACAAGCACGAGTATGTGCTTCCAAAAAGAGCTGACTGCGCGCGCACTCACGCACGCACCACTTCCGGGCCAGCAAACACACGATTGCATGTGATGTGTTATAGTCGTCCACGGCTGGTGTGTTATAGTCGTCCACTTGACACACAAGTGAAATGCAAAACAGAATTTCGATCCTGAGTTTCTGCCTTTTTCTTTGGGTGGGTGGGAGGGCAGAGATGACCTTTGAATTGTAAACAGAACATTTCACTGCTAATGGAATAAGCGTTACCTGCCTTAGGGAACAAAACGGCATGCCAAAAAAACATTAGCAACAGAGACACTAGGAAAGGAAAAACAATGTGCTGGCACCCCTCTTTCTCGCCTGTGACCCTACCTTGAAATGGTGCGGCAGGTGTTGCCACGCGAGGGCCGCCACTGGTATAAAACTTCTACGATAAATATCACTACACAACAGCCATCCTTCCGACTTATTCAAAAGCTCAAAGATTGTCCAGGAAAATGGCAATAGTCGGACATTTTGGGGGAGAGGAAATATTTTGGATTTTACCTGCATTATTGTAGGAAGGAGCTTAGATTATTACAACACACTATCTTCAGTTTCCATGTATGTGGGTCTGTCTGATTCCAATCTACTGGACAATGTCATGACAAGAACAAACACAGTAAAAAAACATGCACTATAAAGTCTCAATATGACAACCCTTGCCTTCTTCACCCCCGTTAGCCTGTCTTAGATGTGTACAGCAGAATCCAAGTTTAGCATCCGTATTTCCACACGCTGTGTTGCCCTCAGTGGGCAGTGTCTGTCATTAAGTACTTTGCCCGACTAAGCCATCTCTAAAGATGTTCTCCAATTACCCAAATGTTTTGCACCTGTGATGTAACGAACATGCTTAAAGTTAAAAGTCAGCGAGGTCCGAAGTGAACAACCTCTTTGCCCAAGGGTTTTGCCAAAACAGTGCCCCCTCACTTTGCACCACCTCCAACTGAATGTGATGCCACAAAAAGCCCTTGGCAGAGCCAAGAAATAAAATGCTTCCTACTCGGTGTCCATGACATGCTCTCTTCTCATTCCCTCTTGTCAGCAGCGAGATTCCTTCATTAGGGTGATGGGTGACAGAGAATGTGACATGTGCTCGCAGGGTTTAGGGGTGCTTCTTAAACCAACTTTTTTGTTAATAGGAAAGTGATCGTAGAAAGACGTTTCGCCCATATTATTTTCTCGGGCCATATTTATGTAATCTGATACCTATTTTCTGTGTGCTGTTGCAAGAGAACACGAGGACTCACGCAAAGACTTTAAAGTTGGGGGGATGTAGCCTTACGGCTAGAGCTTCCGACTTTGGAGCTGAGGAACCTGTTTCGAACCTCGGTGTCTTCTCAGCATCCTGTGATTCTGGGCAAATCACTAAGTTGCAGTGCAATAGGTCTCACCTTTTGGCGGGTTTGAGCCATTGGCATTGGCATTTATGTTATGGTTTTTAAAGCATAAATAACATGCATTGTAATTTACAATGCCAATAGCTTAAACTCGCGTAAATGCGAGACCTATTGCATTGCAAATGCTTGTCTAGAGGTGTTTTGGTCTTGATGGTCAGTAACACTTCCCTTGGGCAGGGCCGGACTGGGAACCCAAAGCAGTCCTGGCAATTTTGTCCAACCAGTCACCCAGAAAAGGAGGGAGTGGGGGGCGGGAGGTTGCAAGTGTGAAACAATGGTACTTTTGTTACTGGAGGCTGATATTGCCTGCTGCCCGCTACGGCCAGTACGGCCCTGCACCTGGGCAGTACCAACCATGTTTGAGCGCGGTTTTCACAGTTTTTTGGGGGTAGTCCCTCAATAGTAGATTGTCTTTGAGTATGTAGGCCTTCCTGAAATAATGCTCTTTGAGGGTGCAATTCCTGCGAAAACTTTGTGTCAAGGGGCATTCCATTTATGCTACTTTGCATCAAGTACATTAACATTTCCATGCAACCACTCATAGATTGTGGCGCACATCTGTATCTATTAACAATGGTAGACAGGGATTTGTCTTAAAAACATATTCCTCCTCAAGGAAGGGGTAATTTGTAAAGCAAGTTAAATAAGTTTATACATTTTCCTACTTTGCATGCATGCTGCACTGTACTGCACATGTACAAAGTAGGAAAAGTATTCAAGCATAGTTTTTGGACTGGAAGGGTATCCTTCCAATAGAAAACCTATGCTTGGCAGATCACTCACACCCTTGCACTATGGTGAAAGGTTGCTTGTGTTGCTGAATGACAGCCTAAAGTGTGCCATTGCTGGTGGAAAATAAAACAGAGCTATATCTTAGTAGCTATGGCACTGTTTTTCTCTCACACTTTGACGCAACTCAGGTTAGCAACTTTGGTTGCTGCATTGCTTTGTGCTAAAAGTTAATAAACCTGCCCCTCAATCTTCTAGCCTTCCGAAGGTTGTTGAAATGAGTCTCACTGAGTTTGGTGATAGCGTTTAGAAAATGCAGCGTGCAGAGTGAAGCGCTATATAAAAATCGAGTTAATAATTATTTGAACTCATTTGCAGCCTTAGTATAGATTATCTTTACTCATGTCCTAGGAGGAAAATACATTTCTATCAGCATCAGTAAAACTTCGACTTACACTTTACATGCTGTGCAGAGAAAAAGGTCTATCAGTTTCACACACTGTTGCCACATCCTTACCCTCCATGAGAAAAACAGAAATAACAGCCTTCTTGAGTGACATCTAGCCTCGCCCATTTCAATAGATTCTTGCGGCCTATAAAGAAATTGGTTCTGTGAGAATCTCACCTTTCTAAATGTTAAACTCGACGGGATATTTTCTGGATCAGAGCTTTCCCTCGGTGCCGATTTATTAATAGCCTTCTGAATCACACTGACTGTGACCTTTGCACCCACATCTATTCTATTCCTTTTAGATGCAGTTTGAAGCTGGCATCCTTCAAGCAACATCTATCAGTCCTGCAGAGAAAGGTATAATGCCTAAATGCAGGCGCGGTCGGTGGTAGGAGTGCCGGTCGGGCGGTGACGTGAGGGCGGGGGAGGGGCAGGGTGGGGGGTAGTAAACTACGGATTAAGGCCGAATACAGGTAAGTAAACATTTAAATAAATAAAACGAATTTCGTTGCGCGCACTGCATCGCATTTGGCGATGCTGCTCTCTAACGAAATTCGTTTTATTTATTTAAATGTTTACTTACCTGTATTAGGCCTTAATCCGTAGTTTACTACCCCCACCCTGCCCCTCCCCGCCCCACGTCACCGCCCGACCGGCACTCCTACCACCGACCGCGCCTGCCTAAATGTATGTTGGCAAAGAATTACGTTTTTTTTTTTGTCGTGAAGGCTCATTTTATGCAAGTTTCTGCTTTTTGGGTAATTCATTCTAATAATCACTCATAAAGTCATATTGTAAACTTTCACCAGAAAAACATTCCTGTTCAATTATCAAATTCCAATTTTTATTTAATCTCTACGTCATGGGTACTCACAAACTTTCTCTCGGGGGCCAAATTAACAGTGTGGTTTGTGGCCGAGGGCCGCACCGGTGGGGGCGGGGTCAGTGGGGAATGGGGGAGGGGCTAGAGCAAAAAAAAACTATGACCATGAGGTTGAACACAGGCCCCTGCAGCGGACACCTTCGTCCACTGAGCCACCAGACCCGGCATACACACACACATATATATATATATATATATATATATATATATATATATATATATATATATCTCCCTATCTCTCCCTCCCTCTCTCTCTCCGCCTCCCTCCCTCTCTCTCTCTTTCCCCCTCTCTCTCTCTCTCTCCCTCTCTCTGTCTCCCTCTCTCTGTCTCCCTCCCTCTCCCTCCCTCTGTCTGCCTCCCTCTGTCTGTCTCCCTCCCTCTGTCGCCCTCCTCCCTCCCTCTGTCTGTCGCCCTCCTCCCTCTGTCTGTCGCCCTCCTCCCTCTGTCTGTCTCCCTCTGTCTGTCTCCCTCTCTCTGTCTCCCTGTTTCCCTCCCTCTGTTTCCCTCTCTCTGTCTCCCTCTGTCTCCCTCTCCCTCTGTCTCCCTCTGTCTCCCTCCCTCTGTCTCCCTCCCTCTCTGTCTCCCTCCCTCTCTGTCTCCCTCCCTCTCTGTCTCCCTCCCTCTCTGTCTCCCTCCCTCTGTCTCCCTCTATCTGTCTCCCTCTATCTGTCTCCCTCCCTCTGTCTGTCGCCCTCCTCCCTCTGTCTGTCTCCCTCTGTCTGTCTCCCTCGGTCTGTCTCCCTCTGTCTGTCTCCCTCTGTCTGTCTCCCTCTGTCTGTCGCCCTCCTCCCTCTGTCTCCCTCCCTCTGTCTGTCTCCCTCTGTCTGTTGCCCTCTGTCTCCCTCTCTCTGTCTCCCGCTCTCTGTCTCCCGCTCTCTGTCTCCCGCTCTCTGTCTCCCGCTCTCTGTCTCCCTCTTTCTCTCTGTCTCCCTCTTTCTCTCTGTCTCCCTCTTTCTCTGTCTCCCTCTGTCTGTCTCCCTCTCTCTGTCTCCCTCTGTCTCTCTCCCTCCCGCTCTCTGTCTCCCTCTTTCTCTCTGTCTCCCTCTTTCTCTCTGTCTCCCTCTTTCTCTGTCTCCCTCTGTCTGTCTCCCTCTCTCTGTCTCCCTCTGTCTCTCTCCCTCTGTCTCTCTCCCTCTGTCTCTCTCCCTCTCTCTCTGTCTCCCTCTTTCTCTGTCTCCCTCTGTCTGTCTCCCTCTCTCTGTCTCCCTCTGTCTCTCTCCCTCTGTCTCTCTCCCTCTGTCTCTCTCCCTCTCTCTCTGTCTCCCTCCCTCTATCTCCCTCTGTCTGTCTCCCTCTCCCTCCCTCTGTCTCCGCCTGCCTCCCTCCCTCTGTCTCCCCCTCTCAGTCTCCCTCCCTCTGTCTGTCTTCCTCTCTCTGTCACCCTCTGTCACCTCACCCTGCGTGTGTCAGCCCGGGCTGAGACAGCTTCCCGGGAACGCATACAGTCGCACCCGAGTACTTCACAGGTCTTTAAAAGACCATTCACTTGTTAATGAGGCTTTGTTGTATTTCACCGCAGCCTCATTAACAAGTGAATGGTCTTTTAAAGAATCGCCTGGCCCCCATAGAGCAGAGTCTCTGAGTCCGCGCTGCTGCAACCGGCGGCGTTTGCTGACACTTTAAAAAAAAACAAAAAAACACAGGTACGATGTGTGCAAGGTCCGCGGGCCGCCAAGGAAGGCTTGCCGGGCCGCTGGCGGCCCGCGGGCCGTACTATGAGTACCCGTGCTCTACGTGAATCAGTGAAACTGTAACCGTGACTTCCACAATCAAGATGGCTCAGTGACTTAAATACTCTACTGACTTCTATTGTGATCACCATTTTATGAGTCTGAATACTGGCAAGCACAATTTAGTCATCCGTGTTTGGTGAACTGAGTACCTTTAAGTTGGATAATAATAGTACCAGGCCTGGTTTGATCATTTCTCAGCAATATATGACATTGCAGGTGATGACAATCCTACCTCGATAGCCAAGGAGGATGTGAAGATAATCTACCGATGGGAAGAAGTTAGGAAAGCCATCCTATCCTTACCCATTGGTGGGGCACCTGGTCCCGATGGGGTCCCAGGTTAATCAATCAAGCAGGATTTGTAGTGTCCAGCTAATCACCTGTGAGGGTATCCAGGTGCTGGGTTGTTGCTGGGATCAGTTGTAAAGCCAGGTCTTGAGTCCTTTCCTAAATTCAGTGAGAGAGGGTGATTTACTGAGGTGCAGGGGGAGGTTGTTCCAGGACTTGGCAGCGAGGTAGGAGAAGGAGTGTCCTCCACTATTGCTTCGGCAGATGCGTGGAGTGTGAGATAGGGATGTAGAACACAGATGTCTGGGTGGCTGGTGGAAGTTCAGGCGGTGGTTGGTATATGCTGGTCCTTGGTCATTGAGGGCTTTGAAGGCACGTGCCAGCATCTTGAATTGGCACCTTTTCCGGATGGAGGGCCAGTGGAGCCATTTCTTTAGAGTACTTCAAAATGGTAGAAAATTGGAATGGAGGCCCAGAGTTATATAGGTTTTGCGTTGGTTATGCGTTATTTTTTTAATGCAGATCCGGCACAATATATTTTTGAGGATTAACACACCAACCTAAATTGGTATTTGCATTGGTTTGTAAGAAATAGTAATACTAATCAGCACAAGCGCTGCTTTGCGTTACTCTTTATCAAGGGGGAGTTCCATGGGTGGTAGATGGGTGTTCCCATGCAACCACCCATGGTTTTTGATGCAAAACACTATCTACTAACAATATTAGATAGGACTTTACATAAAAAATGAATGCCACTTGAAAGCAGGCATCTAACATGAGAAAAGCTTTTATTTCTCACCTTGCATGTGTGCTGCACTATATAGCACAAGTCCAAAGTGGGATAAGTTTTATAGTTAGTCTAAGGGGTCAATTCCGATTTGGGCCGGAAAAGCACCGACCGACTCGGATCCGGAAATAATACCGACCGACACGTACCTGTGGCGCCCGACCACGACAAGTACGATGCAAGGCGTGCAAAATCCGACCGACACGTACCGAACCCAAGTCGACCGACCGAGCCGCACGGAAAACAGCAATCCGGTCGGAAAACACGCGAATCCAACCGACCGACACGCACCCGGAACAAATCCGACCGAAACGTACACGCGAACTCCAAACCGCAAAGTACGATGCAAGGCGCGAAACTCACGAGCGAGTCGGACGGAGGCCAAGCCGTACGACCGACACGCATACAAAACCGAGCCGAAGCAACACAAAACACCGCGACCGACGCGTACGCAGCATAAAAACTGCACATACACAGCGTGAACGAAACGGAGAAGACCGTACGAGACAAATGCAGGGTCCGAATCGGTCACAAGAACGTTTCCAACATACACAGACAGTATAAAGGAAAATCACACAAAAAAAGGCCAAACAAGCAATTACCAAGCCAATAAATACTGGGGGGTGGGGACAGAGAACAAAGACACACCCACAACTCCACCCATATAAAGGACACAAATCACAACCATGAGCCTTTGCAAATGCCATTCCACTGCCAGCACCCAAGAGAAAGCAACCACACACCCACAGCTCATCCCTCACACAAGCCACACACCATCAGCACACCAACAAATACCTACCTCACATACACCCAGCAAAACACACACACACACACCCTCACCTGCACACCAACACACACATCACTCACCATCACCACCCATCACCATGCCCCCAAGAAGAATCCCAAGTTCCTAGATTGTGAATTGGAAGTCATGGTAGACGAGATCCTCAGGGTAGAGCCACAGCTGTTTGGCACACTGGTCCAACAGACCCCCATCTCCCAGAAAACCAAGATGTGGGAGAGGATCATCAACAGGGTGAACGCACAATCACCATGTCGGCGCACAAAGAGCGACATCCAGAACAGGTGGTATGACGTGCGCAGGAGGGTACGGGACCTGCTCAAAAGACTACATCAACAGCCAACACACCGGCAGTGGCCCTCCTGCCAAGCCAATATACCTCAGGCCCTGGGAGGAGAAGGTGCGGGCCATCCTTCCGCCAGTGAGCGTATATGGACTAGAGGACATCCCAGAGCCTGGTGAGTACACAACAAATGTACACAATATACTGCCACAAAACACACACACATCACTGTCAAGGGAGAGTCAAACCATGCACTCATATCAATTACACAGCAACCAGAACAGAATCATCCCAAAATGTGTATGTCAGTCAGATAAACACAACACATGCCATCAAAAAGTCACATCCAACTGTGCCATCACATGTACAAACACAACTACAACTACAGCTAGGCAGTGGCACAAATAGAACTAACAAACACATCCAGACATGTAGCCACCACAACAACACCAACACACAGTGAAGACCACTCAAAGGAAGGAATTCTGTGTATGCTGGCCAAGTCAGTGTAGCCAATAGCATCATGGGAGTCGCAGTCACACATATTGCCCCCCACAACTGTCCCATCAACACCACCATGAACCATGCGCACATCACAGGCAGTGGAGAAGGACTCACAAGATGGCTGACACTGGTAACTGCTGTGGGGAGCACAAGGCCCTGCTGGCAACTGTGCACCAACAAACAGCAGGACACCACTGACTGACATCCTGAGAGACAACTTCCACTCCCTGCAATGCAAGCACGTTCCATGGTGGGATATCTGGCTGGCTGGGTGGGAAGGAGGACTTGCAGCACTAACCATAGTCACAAGCACCTCCCCTCACACACCCCCAACACAAACTCCACAGAACCCACCTGGTAGAATGCAATGCCCCCATCCTAACACAAGATCCCACAAAGAACCACCACCCTGGGTTATGTTGTGTGAAGCACAGGGACACTCTTGGGACTTTTAGCCAAACAACTGCCAGGACAACACTCCCAGCCATCCTGTCAGCACAGCCAGCCCACCCCACAGGAAGCAGAATCAAAAGGAAGGAAGCATGGGCATGCTGGGAAGGGGGTGGAGGCAATAGCATGATGGGAGTCGTAGTCACAGACATAGCTCACCCCCACAACTGTCCCATCAACACCACCCTGAACCATGCTCACATCACAGGGAGTGGAGAAGGACTCACAAGATGGCTGACACTGGCTACTGCTGTGGGGAGCACAAGGCCCTGCTGGCAACTGTGCACCAACAAACAGCAGGACACCACTGACTGACATCCTGAGAGACAACTTCCACTCCCTGCAATGCAAGCACGTTCCATGGTGGGATAACTGACTGGCTGGGTGGGTGGGAAGGAGGGCCGGCTGTCAACCAAACACAACCAATGCAGACCATGTTCACACCCCAAAAAATACATAGAAATGCCCAAATAATGCAGGACAATGTGCCACACCAATATCAACCCCTGACTGTGACGAATTAGGACAATGCAATGTACAGGCCCGCACCCAGAGGCACAGTCACAACTGTCATGTGTGTCAACCATTGATGCTTGCAGAAACATAACATACATTGTGTGTGTCTCCCAAAAACAGGTGATGATGGGGACACAGCAGCAGACGCTGAGGAGTCCCAGTCCCAGGCTCAAGAGGATGCGGAGCTCACTGGCGTCGTACAGCCTCTGTCCTCCTCGGACGATGAAGACCAACCTGGCACATCCGGTGCAAGTCTA
>CAWUFW010022930.1:0-85342 GCA_963921515.1 Calotriton arnoldi
TCATTACGATGGCGGGCGGAAGCACCACCGCCGTGCTGGCGGATGCAAAAGCACCAGTTACCGCCGGCACGCAGCAGTCCACACGCCCGTCCAATTACGATGCGAAAAGTAGGCCAAACACCGCCGGCAAGCCAGCAACACCGTCCGCCATCAAAGTGCGCCCGTACACGTAGCGGCGCAGCCCAACTGACACACACCGTCCGACGAAACACGTCCCGCCCGGCGCATAAATTACGATGCCGCAAACAAACGGCTCCCACGGCCAAGAGATACCGTACGACAAACCGAAGCGGTAACACGGATGCCGAGCACGGACAACGAAGAAGCGGCTCCCCCGAGCATGAATCCAGCACTGCAGGCCCTCCCCATGCTCCTGCTGATGCACCACCAAGGACGCAACGTACCGCGGAGACGCAGGTAGGCACACACACAACAAGTGCACGCAAACAGCGCACACAGTGCAAGGGCGGAAAAAGCGGACAACCCCCACCAGCGCGTGTACACAACACATCCACCATTGCATCCACATATGACACACAGGCCAAATCGTAACATCGCGGAACACATGTGTACACACCACCTGGGACTAGGAACCAACCACCCCGTCACGGCCCCAAAGCGCCGATGACGCCGCCACACATGCGCACAACGCAGAGGCCAACCGCAGCGCCATGCATGCGTCGCACACAGACACAGGGACACAACCAAGCAGCACACACATCAGCCCCACCCCGAACGCACATGACACGTGACAGGCCTGCCACAGACATGTCCCCAACGCCCAATTCACGGACAACACCCAACGCCACACAACCGACGCACACATGTCAGTGAAGACACGCAACAGCAGGACACACCCCAGTGTAACAAACATGGCGAAGCACACAGCGGCGGCAACACCAACTAGGAGAAGCAGGGCCCCTTCGGGAAGAGGAACGCCAGTACCACACTGAAACACCCATACCACCCTGCACATATGAACAAGACATACAAAACGGAACACCAAAGAGCCCGGGGACCGACAACAGGTGGCCCAAGAATAACATTCACACACAAGGCCCAACGCAGAGCGGAAAGGCAGCCTGCCGCCCACATAAGGGAGAGCAGACAGCACTGAATGACCTTCCATTCCAACTCCGAAACCACAGCCCTACGACAGAAGCCGGTGAATACAGCCATTGTCCAAGAATAGACCAACACAGGCATGCCGAGGAGACCGACCACAGGGCAGATAGCGCATATCACAGAAGCACACAACGGACGGGGAAGAAAGAAGAAAACACTCCCCCATGTCGGCCACATGCAAGTTAATTGGAAGGAGTCACACATCACTGACCTTGAACTGTCTGAGAAGCATGTGGGAAGAGGGCCCGTGTCCTCCAAACAAGCAAACAGAACACAAGTCCTGTCTCCCTACGACTACACAGAGCTCACAGCAACCTCGGAGCGTGCACATTGCAGACTGCACACACAGCCGGAGCACGCCACCACAACGCACCGCTGGGAAATGGCAACCGCAACACACCTACCCAACTACGCCGAACAGCTCAAGCTGTACAAAACCAACCTGTTCCATACATTGGGATGCGATCTCCTGTCCCTGCTGAACGTAAGTTACCGACTGACTTACCGCATCACATTGTTCAGCTGCGTCATGCCCGTCTTCTACTGTCGGAGGTGTCCATACCAGCATCCCGTCGAGATATGCCTCTCCAACCCGGCATGTCTGAAGGCGGACCTGCTACCACTACTCCTCCCTCTGGACGCACACGACAGGGCCTGCTCTGCCTATGGGGGCATGGCGTATGTGGCCAACATCGCACCCGCACTGAAATGGGACCACTGTGCCTCCACACGACGGATCATCGAGAACAGCTACATCGAATGTCACCCAGCATGCCCCATCATGGTCCTCCAAGGGACAACTTACGAACAACACCTTGACAGCCACCATCCGCTACATTGGCTGGCAAACATGTACACCACCAATGACATGGAAGCCCTGCTGGACGGCATCGCATACCTGACAACCTGTCAATTCGTCGGACCACAACGCAGGTTCCCCGAGTGACCTATGATGTCCAACCCCGCACCCATGCTTAGCTTCCGCACGGACTGGCCAGTCACCACCACAACAGCCATACCAAACGACCGGCAACTGTAACCACACCATCAACGACATCGCCATGACATCGGATATGACCGGGACATGCACACTGTTCCCCATCACATCCAGGAACACCGCATGCATCGTGGGAGGCAGTGGCATGGGCTCTGTGTATCGCACCCACATGGACGGAACTGCACGAACAACCAGGACACGACATGGATCCAGCGCACATGGACACACACACCGCTCAGTGGACATGAATAGGTCGCCTGGAGTCTGTGGGTGCTGCACCCCTCCCACCCCCGCCCCGGGAATCCCATACCAGGACCTTTGCATGGACGACAAGTGCATACAACAACAACACGACCCCAGTGACTGTGACATGTCCAGTAACCACCACAGTGCAACAACAAGTGGCACGCCGCTGCATGCACGCAAGCACATGCCCTGATGTCATCTCACATGCACGCGTGCATGAGGAACAACCGCAGCAAACCTGTCACATGGAACTGAGATGGACTGTGCCCATGATGCCAAGCGGTCTGGTAGGCTACATGTATACCGTCTGTGTCAAAGTCCGCAGCTCCGCAGCTATACGTAAATGTACATTAGCACAGCCTTGGCCAAGCAGATGTCACTCTGAAGCCCACATCCCACATGCAACAGCCAATCACATGTAACCCCACACCCTATCCCATTTGCAATCATGCTCAGTATATCCTCAACATGTATTCCGCTGCCAGTAGTGTCCACTATACTGCATCACAGAGGACAGAAGACTCAATATAATGTTTGAAACCAAAACTGTCTCCGCTGACTCATTTCACAAGTACGAATGAGAGAGGATGAGAGTATGTGAAGTACACGGCAGTCGTGACATGACCATGTAGTCCACTGGTATTGGATGTCAACGCAAATGAGTAGCACTACTGTGGAAGACACACATGTGTCGTGTGAAGTCGTATGGACGCAGTGCTCAGGTGGGTGGGTGCGACGGGTAGATGCGCACATGCCAAGTTGGAGCACGCCGTGTTGGGAGGGGTCATGAACAGTACACCACCGCTTCCCTGGGCATTGTGAGAGGACACCTGTCGGGGGGAGTGAACACGTGTGTGCACAGCAGCCGGGCACACGTACAAAGCGGTACCAGGCGCACCTCAGCCCACCCTCTGTGGACAAGCTGGATCCTGTTGTGCGCCCGCCATGCCCCTTGACAAGGCACACACAGCCCCAGTCGACCAGGTGTAACCCCAACATAGTCAATCCGCACAGGCGATACAGGGCACGGGATGGCAGTGGAGCATGGTGTGTGAGAGGTCTCCTCGCGCTCCTCCTGGTCATATCACGCAGGCAATAGAACCTCAACGTCTAGCATGGCACAAGTCAGATGGAAGTGTAGGGGGACGCACCACAGCACGAGCAGCACTGACGTCACGGGAGGTGGCTCGCACCATCCCATCCATTGCCCATCATACCAACCACGCCACATGCCATTGCGACTAAGTGCAAGCGCGTGCGCCACCACCCCCGAGCCCTCCCCAGAGAGGCCAAAGAGTGAATGTGTGGGCCATCAGCCACAGACGGACGCGGCCTGGCCGCAAGGGCAGCCACAGCCACTGGGTGTCGCAGGTGGCGGATCCGGAAGGCGAAGACTGTGATGCATAGTCCATGCAGGCCGGGTCTCCATTTGGGGCACCACGCAGGTGGACGGCGTCCCGCAACACATCATACCCTGAGACAGCCCACTCGTGCAACTGGACCCACACATACACTCCTTGCCCTCTCTGGTGCGAGCTTGGGGCTGCCTGTGCAAGCGCTAGCCTCGCAGGTGAGCATGCATATTGGGGGAGCGAGGGGAGGACATGAGGGCTGGGGCGAAGATGACTGTATCACTGTCAGTCAGTACAAGGGATGACCCAGATGTGGAAAGGAAGAGACGTGTCCCGTGTGTACTGCAACTAGTCGCCAATCCAACTACCCCCCCATGTCCGGAATGTAAGCCCGCACCTAGGCCCGCCCATCCGCCACATCGAACATACCACCAGCACGACAACCTTCCCATTCGAAACACTGACTGGGGGTGGCGACCAGTGTACAATCATGTGTAGCCTACCCACGCGTACATGTGGGCCCTCCATGATCCATGTCACCTGCGGCAAAGTCATGACATGCGCAATGAGGGAAGTGAGGAGAGCTGTCCGCCCCACGCGCAGAAGGTGCATCAGCTCCACAGACCCAGCAGCGAGTCCAGCAGGGGTCACATGTGCAGGGGCAGCTGTGCCTGGTGTGAAGGCACATGCATATAGACAGCACATCGACCAATGTGTAGTCTGCCCACATCTACAGTCCATCATCATGCGGACATAGGAATTGAACACAGGGCAACACATCTCAGTTGGTGCACCCACCGTGACCAACAATGCGCAATCATCGACGTACCCGCCCTGTGCATGGCCCCCCACCCAACGGAGGCACATCCAGTGCCACCATCCCACACACAAGCCTTCCACGGAACATGCTGTGTCCAATGGTCAGTACAGAGTCAGCGCCCATCTGGTGGATCCTGAACAGGAGACACATGCACACACATGCCAGCTCCCACTATGTACGTCTGCCACCTGGCACGTGCAATGTAACCTCTCACCTGTGACGTGTGGCTGCAAGCACACAGCCGTCTTGGCATGGGGCTGTCAATGTGGACACCTGTCAATGTTTCGGGAGGTGTGATCCGTACAGTGCTGTACATAGGGTGCAGTGCTGACACCTACTACTGTCTCATATCCCCTCGTGCCACAGGTCCCACTTGTTTTGGCCGCTCAGCCTGTGCCCACATCGTCGTCGTCGTGTGCCATACTCATCCAGCCGCGGAAGCAGTTCCATGCTCAGCAGACATTCATGTTGCCGTGGCGTTGCCGCTTGACGGATATGCAGTCAGTCCCCATCAGCACGCCCCGCAAGTCATTGGGGCCTAGATCCCCATGTGCATGCACATGGCAGTGGTTTGTATCACTAGCCATTGCCATTGTTGGGAGACCTGTGTAAGTGTATTGTGGCCGTGCCGTCCCAGCTTGACAGCTGGGCTGTGGCTCATGTGCTTGCTCAGTCATGTCAGTGATGTGTATGCGAAATTGCTATGTGTCGTGTTGCTTTGACATGTGTCCTCTGCCATTGTCCCTAGGCGGAGACCGAACATTGACCGCCCATACCAATTGCTGGCGGACATGGACGATACAGAGGTTATTAGGAAGTTTCGGCTGGACAGGCCAACCCTGCATCGACTGTGTGCCATGTTAGAACCCCATCTCCGTCCCCGCAGGGTGTATCCGACTGCTGTCACCCCCACGGCTAAGGTGATGGCCGCCATGCATTTCTTCGCCACTGGGTCATTCCAGCACACAGTGGGCATTGGAGGAGGGATGTCCCAGCCCATGTTCAGCAAGGTGCTGAGGGATGTACTGGCAGCCATGATGCTGTACCGAAACAGGTACATCCGCTTCCCCAGGGCTCGTGAATTGGCGGCAGTGAAGGGTGCATTCTATGCCCTTGGCAGAATCCCACACGTCCGTTGGAGCCATTGACTGCACACATGTCGGCCTTGTTCCACCACAGGCCACTGAGCACCTGTACCGCAACAGGAAGCACACGCACTCCCTGAATGTGCAAGTGGTGTGCCTTGCGGACATGGTGATCACCCACGTGTGTGCAAAGTTCCCAGGCTCGGCCCATGACGCACACATAATGCGCAACAGCATCTTGCCACGACTGATGTCCAATATGCAACAGGATCGTGCCTGTATTGTCGGTGAGTATGTGGAGTGGTGTAGCGTGCTGGTTGTGCGATGCTGTCCCCTGTCCAGTTGGAATTGCAACGGTTCTCTGTGTCCCTCACACCCAGGTGACTCTGCGTACCCGAATGGGGCATGGCTGCTCAGTCCATTGAGGAATCCTCGCACCCCAGCAGACGATCGCTACAATGAGGCACATGGGAGGACCAGACGTGTGGTCGAGCGTACCTTTGGCCTCCTCAAGTCCAGGTTCAGGTGCCTGGACCGCACCGGGGGTGCGCTGGCGTACTCCCCACAGAAGGTGTGCCAGATAGTGGTGGCGTGCTGCATGCTGCACAATCTGGCCATTCGGAAGCAGATCCCCCTCATCGTGGATGACGGAGATCAACCAGGGCCCCAGCCCGCAGACCAGGACAGCTCGAGTGAGGAGGACAGTGGAGAGGAGGAAGCTGGTAATGTGCGGCAGCAGCTCATCGCCCGCTACTTCACTTGACGGTGAGTGTCCATGTACGACGGCTGATGTGGCTGTATCTGTGCAGGTGTGTGTGTGCTGTGTCAGGGTGGCCGTTTGTTCACTGCGTGCTGTGTGTCAACGCTCCATGGCCAGGGTAGTATGCCACTGTTGGTGGCTGTGGCATTGTGCCCTATTGCTCTGTGCGATGTGTGTACATTGCTTGTAGTTGTTGACATGTACTGTGTGATGGGTGTGTGACACACTCATTGAATGTGCTCCTGTTCTGTCTCCCACCCCTAGGTCCCTACAGGCCCTCCGGATTCAATTGCCATGCCACGCATCAGGTGCCTTTCCGCCCAAGGTGGCCGTTGTATTCCGTACAAATAAAACACAGGGCACAAACAGCAGTTAGTGAAAAAGGTGCATTTATTACAAACTGTGACATGTGATTGTGTGTAAGGTGATGACAAAAGTGGTGCGTGCAGTGACAATGAGCTGTCGGTCATGGCTGCGTGATGATCAGGGTGTACCCACTGGTTCTATGTCCATAGTCCAACACACACATGCCATCCAGATGGCTGTGTGGAGTGGGATCGTAGTCCAAGTCAATGCAGTGGCTGGTCAAGGAAGGCTGGCGGAAGGCTGGCTGGCTGCCTCACTTGCGTTTGGAGCGTGCGAAGTCCTCCCGGGAGATCTGTTTCCACTTCGGACGGCCCCTTCCACGTTTGCGAGGGGGGGTGCCTGCTTGCGACATGCTGGTGGTTGAGGTGTGCTCACTGGCTGTGGACGCTGGGGAACTGGACACTGCTGCTCCACCCTGCGCCCCGGCAGGTGGTGGCGGAGGGGGAGATGCTGTCCCTGGCTGTGACCTCACCGCCACCACCAGCTGGCCCATGAGGTCCACGATTTGGCCCATACGGGCGTCCATGGACCTCAGCACCCCCAGCACCTCACGCGTGTCTGAAGCAGACCGGACCCATTGTCCTTGGGCCTCTTCATAGGCCCCAAGGACTCTGGCCATTTGAGGCAGGGCATGGCTCCCAGGGGAGGCTGGCGTTTCCCTGACCCTGCTCCTCCTACCAGTCCTGCTGCCACCGGCCTGCCCACTAGCCACATTGCTCACCACGGTCCTCGCTGTGGCTCCCAGGGTGGATCCAGTCGGCCGGGCCACCACCTGCGCTGGGGCTGGTGCCAGCGAAGACGTGGTGGTGGTGGCGGCGGTGGTGGTCGGTGCGGCGATGGTGGCGGTTGCGGCAGTGGTAGTGGCCACAATGACCGTGGGTGTGGCCGCAACGACAGTGGCAGCAGGGGGCTGGGAATGTTCAGCAGCCCTGGATGATGGGTTGGTGGGTAGGAGGGGTCCTGGGGAGCGGCTGGGCCCTGCCACACCAGATGGGCCTGCTTGGTGGTCCGTGTCCGAAGAGGAGGACAGATCCTCCAGATCCGTGTGTCCTCGTTGGGGGCTTGTAGGCTGGCTGTGCTGGCTGCTGGCTCCATCCCCAGCATCCAGCAGTTCGTCACCTGTGGAGAGAATGAGATTTGTTATTGTGTTGCACCTGGCGAAGTATGTATTTGTCGTCTGACATTAACAGTTCGTGCAATCTCGTACATGGGTTTCCCGGAGGCGTGTGTGTGGCTGTAGCATCTGTAGTTGTGTGTGCTTGGCAATGGGACTGTGTGCTGTGCACATGTGGCATGGGACGGATTGGCCATGCCGATGGGTGTGTTGCTGTGCCCCTACTTATTGTGACTCTGGTGTATGCGGGCTCCTGGCCCATCCTGGGTCTGGTTTGTACTTTGCTTTTGGTGTTCAGATGGGACGCTTAGGAACGCATATGGCAACATGGGGGCCATGCCCCAGATTCGCATTTGGGAGGGAATATGCTTTTGGGGTTCAAATGGAACGCTTAGGAACGCATATGGCAACATGGGGGCCATGCCCCAGATTCGCATTTGGGAGGGAATATGCTTTTGGGGTTCAAATGGAACGCTTAGGAACGCATATGGCAACATGGGGGCCATGCCCCAGATTCGCATTTGGGAGGGAATATGTTTTGGGGTTCAAATGGAACGCTTAGGAACGCATATGGCAACATGGGGGCCATGCCCCAGATTCGCATTTGGGAGGGGATATGCTTTTGGGGTACATGCTGTGAGCCATGGGTGCCGAACGTGACATGTGTTGTGGCAGCATGACAGTGCATGGTTTGAGGTGTGTGCATGCTTGACATGGCCTGCATATTTGCTGTCTGTTGTGATTACTGGACATGGCATTGGACGCATCGTTATGAGTGAGTGATGGTTGTGTGCCAGCCAACGTATTGCAGTTGTCCCATCTCCTTGGTGTGCGTGCTGCCCTGTGCCATGTGCATCACTGCAGTGCTCGGGGGGTGTGGCCCATGTTGTGTGTTGTTGCTCACAGTGTGTCGTGCGCTTCATTGACTTCTGGCACATGGTTGGTCATGGGCATGTATCTTAGCGTGACTGCTGTATGTGTGGCAGCTGTGCGGATGACATGCCTTTCATGAGACTGGGGCTGACGGATGGGATGGATGGTATGTTGTATGTGCATGGTGTGTCTGTGTGTTTGATGGGTTCAGTGGTGTTCGTGTGCATTTATGTTGTTCCGCTCTGTTGCGTCTAGTGTTGTTTGTCTTACATAGGCGTAGTTGTGGGGTGTGTGGTTGACAGGCAGTAGGGGCTACATGGACAGGACTTCAATGGTGTTTCGGTTGTGTGTGATGAGTTGCACAGTGGCTGCCGTGTGGGACTATATTCAGTGTGGCTTGTGCATGCAGACGTGGCTCCTTGGGTGTTGCTATGTCTGTGATGGGTCATGTGGGGTGTGAGTCTGTTGTTCATGTCCGTGTGCACATTGTTCACTTGTTCGTGACGGTGGGCGGTGCTGCGTGTTCGTCTGCTACGTGACATGTCCCATGTGTTGGTCGTGTTATGGTCCTCATGCCTCCAGTAATCCAGCCCTGTCCAGTTTCCCACCTGCAAGTTGTTCGTGCGTGCACTGTACTGGATGCCACATGGCTCTAAGCGGGGGGTGCTCCATGTTGCAGGTCTGTGGGGGTGGGGGGTGTTGTGGGTCGTGGGGGTGGCTGGACACCCACTGACACCGATTGCTGTGGACCGTGATGTCTGCCTTTCGGCTGTCGTTGTGCACTGCGGTGGCTGACACGTGGCTGTGGGGTGTGGGGGATGCTCCTCCTTGCTGTGCTGTGGGACTGGGGCCTGGTGTGTGTTGTACTTGGGCTGTCCACCCTCCCACCCACTGCACTTTGTGTTCCTGCCACTTACCTGTTACTTGTCGGTTAGTGCAGCTGTGGCGGACACATGGGTGTGGTGGGTGCTCGTTGTGGCGCTTCTGGCATATTTGGCGACCTGTTGGTGGTTACGTGGCTGGCTGAGTGTACACATGTCCCCACGTATGTTACAGTTGTTCGGTTTGGGCTGTGTGTGGTGGTGTCTGTTGCATGTGTGTGTGATGTGTTGTGTATTGTGTGCTGGACATGGGGGTGTTTGTCCCTGGGAGCTGTGGCATGGTAGTTGCGCATGTAAGTACATAGCGGTGTGCTGGTATACATTAGTTTGTACTTACCAGCCTCCACTCCCTCTGCTAATCCGGCGAGGATCTCCGGATGTATTACGACTCGCACCTTCTCCTCCCACGCTTTGAAGGTCTTAAAGAGCGCGGGATTCCCTCCGCCAGTGACGGCAGCCAGCTCTCTGTTTTTGCCCTCCTTCTTCTTGACCAGGCTCTTTACGTCATTCCAACGTTTGTTTATTTCACCTCTGTTCCTGGGCAGGGTCCCGACTGCATTGACCTGGTCTACGATCCGGTTCCACATTCTGTTTCTGGTGGCTAGTGGTGTGTGCTGGACCATGTTCCCATAGATTTGTGGGTACACCTTGATGATCTCGTCGACCATGACCGTCAGCTCAATGGGCGTGTACTTGGGCATTCTTTGTGGTGCCATGGTGTTTGTGGTGCTGGTGCGGTGTGTGTTGTGTAATGTGCAGGGGGTTTGTGGTGCCGGTGTTTGGTGGTGGTGGTGGTGGTGGTGTTTGGTGGTGGTGGTGGTGGTGGTGGTGGTTGTGATGTGTGCGTTTCTGTGGTGTGCTGCTGTCCTTGCTGTGTCACTGTGTCCTCTCCTCTCCTCTCTGGTTTGCAATGTAGCAAGGGGTTGTGGTCTGTGGGAGTGCTGCTTTTGTACTCACCTATGTGGGTGTGTCCTCATGGTCTGTTGTTTTCAGGTGTGTTGTGTCTGGGGTTCTGGCCTTTGTATTTTTTGTTTGTCCGGGGGGTGTTTTCGGGATGTGTACTGTGCTTGTGTATTTGTGCGTGCCTTGCTGTGTGGACTTGTTGGCCATGTTGTGTGCTATTGGTTTTGTGTGCGGATGGTTTCTGTGCAGGTACGTGGGCGCCATGGCTTCTGCCGTGTCGATTCTCATCGGCGTTGTTAGCGCTGGCGGGCGGTATATTTGTGGTTTTTCCGCGCTCATGTCGGTGCGATCGTAATTTCACGTGCGGTGTGTCGGCCGTGAGGGCGGGCGGTTTTGTGTTGTCGTGCGTGTTTCCGTCCGTGGCGGGCGGTTTGACTCCGACTCGGACGTTGGCGGGCGGTATTTTGTGTGATTTTTCCGCCGATGGCGGTTTTCGGTTTGTGTAATCGTAATGGCGTGGTCGGTGTTCGGGCGGTGTGTGCGGGCGGATTTTTGCCGCTTCCATGCCTGGCGGATTTTTTTACGCCGGGTATCGTAATGGGCCCCCTAGTTATTATTTATGTTTAACGTTACCTTTACAAAAATAATTTACTCATAACATAATGTGATAATATAGTTTATAGGTGTGAACAATGCCAGCTTCGTAGTTGCTGCACCATACAGCACACACTCTTACTTCAGCAACCCACCATAAGGCCAAACTGCATTTTAACACAGCAGAACAGTTAACATTATTTACATGGGGTCCTCTTTATTTATACAACTCACCGAGTACAAGGTACTTAGGTTCCTTAAAATTTTAACAGACACGCCTTTCAGTTCGCCGTGCCATGCTAGTAAGGTTTACGACCTGCATTTTTTCCCGGCGTGTTTCTGTGAGCTTTTCATAGACTCTTGTATTTTGGGGAACATAATGTCTTTTTCGTAGTGAGTGTACCACCCACTACAGGTTTATAAAATATATTTGTGTCCTTTTCATCTGATCCTGCCTTTCACTGCAATGTAACATGCAGTTCCAATATTAAAAAATGTATCATTCACTTTACGCTACATTTTATATTAATTATATTTATTTAACTGTTTGCATTACATATTTAGTCACACAAATGCATCGGTTTCAACGTTCTAAACAGTTCCCAAAAATTAATGCTTATAATATTGTCTTCAAGTTAAATTTGGGACAGGTTCTCATGCTTCAACAAGCCGCTGCACAGGAGCTAACATTTTTTACAAATGCTTAACTGTAGATTTTTATTTTGCGTCACAAACTATAATAAATTTTACTTTGACAGTACGTTATCTTATTATTGGCCGTGGGTGTGAGTCTGCCGTCCCACAATCTTCAGGTTTCATAATTACAATAGTTCTACATCTGTGTGTATGTGAACATTTGATCTGATACTTTGTTTTACCGCACCATAAACACCATACAAAATAAAACAAATGTTACCAGCGGTTCATGTTCTAACACGCAACACAGAAGCAACGCTCTCTCGCTTCACAAACTTTACTCTGCCCCAGGTATCAATGCGCCTTCACACACTCTCACACATCTAATCACATGCACTAAACACACAACAATAACTTTTTTCAAACATACCAAAAAAAGGCAAAAACAAAACTTTTTTTTACACGTAAAACAACAAACTACCGGTACAAGTTTTTGCCACAATCCAAAACTCACAGCAGCCGCCACATCTTTACCAAATTTTTGCATAACAACATCTTGTCAACAAATGACAATGTTGCTGTCTCCAGAAAAAAATTATCATCCCGATCTATGTTACCATCTTTTGTCACTCTACAGCAAGCACACCCAACCAGTTTCACAAGCAACCACCATGCAAAGTACTTCTCACACCTAGCTGACCAACTTTACACATAGTTCAACATCAACACACGTCTCCATCCTGTCTACGCATTTCAAAGAGACAAGGAGGGCATGCTCCTTTATTATTCAAATTCTAATTTTCTTTCTTTTATAACCTTTCGACATATTTAAACAGTCGAGCACCCACACTTACAAACACTTCTTCAAACCTGACGTTAGAGACAGTTCTTCAAAAATGATGCAGTGACTACAAGTTTGGACACTATCTTCTTCAGCTGTAACAGACTTTGGTAAGTACCTACGAAATCCTTTCAAATTGTTTTCTATACTTTAACGTATCACTACTATGAGAAACATTGTTTAGGGGAAAAATTTAGACATTTAACATGCACCGCATTCTGCAAATTTATAATACTGTATGAAACTGTTCACAATTTACATGTACAAATATTTTGGAACTGCAGCTGGGGCGGGTTCTACCTGCTCTGTAACATCAATTTCCATTCTCCTGGGCTCCCTTCCTTAAATGTAAATGTAAATCCGTATTTGTAAAGCGCGAACTACTCACCCTTACGGGTCTCAAGGCGCTGGGGGCCGTTGTGGAAATTAAGTGAGCTATTGCCCAAAGTCACATGGTGCTGAGCTGAGCTACCGCCGGAGCCGGGGATCGAACGTGAGCCCTGTGCTCCGAAGTCAGCTGCCCTGGCCGCTGCACCACACCTCTCCACGCACAGGTTTTCCCTCTCCTCGGCTCAAAACATTCTCTCATACATCAACAAATAACCTGGGCCCACCTCTCTAACTGCATAACACGCTCTCCCGCTGCAGCTACCCCTCCTGGGGTCCAACTACTTTATAATGCTTTATAGCAGCTAATATTCCTTAAAAGCGCTTTAATTTATATTATATTTAATTCTGGAAACATTACAATTCATTGTATTTTGTGTTACCCATATGTTGTTATCACTCACAGGATGTAATTGCACCATGACAAGTTTTGCTGTTATGTTCACATTTCTTTGATCACGACAAAAACTGTATATTTAACACACTCCTTTATAATGGCGTTCCCAGCCTTTACAGTTAAAAGCGCTTGCCCACGTATTTCACAACTCTCATACCTTTTTGGTTATATTTCTATTATCCTTTAATGAACACATTAAGGCCCTCATTACGAAGTCAGTGGGGCCACCCCCGACAGGCCGTCAGAAGCGGGCCCACCAATATCTGCAGCAGCGGACCGACCGGTGAATTATGATCCGGTGGTCGGAAGCATAGGGCAGAGGGACCGACCACTGCTTTTCCAATCAGCTGAAGGAGCCCATTGGGGCAGTGGTGGGAACGTAATCCCTGCAATAGGGGTGGTGCCTGCTCAGGCACCGCCGTAGGGATTATGATGTTCGTTTCCCTCTGTCTTTTCATGGCGGTCCAACCACCTGAAAAGGCAAAGGAAATGGACTTTGGGGGCCCCAAGCAGAGCCCCCGTCTACCCTGGGCCTCTGCTACAGGCCCGGGGGGGGGGGGCACACGTGGTCCCACCCAAACACCCATGCACCCTGTGCTAGGCACCACACGGTGCCTGGCACACGGTGCAGGGATGTTTGTAAACATGCTTTTTGCCATTGGAGCTTGTGCTGCAGCCCTTTTCTGGGCCGCAGCACAAGCCTTAATTAAAAAATGCATGTTTCCAACCGCCTTCAGGCCAGTCAGATCATAATAAGGTGGGTGGAGCCGCCGATTACATGTCGGGCGGACTCCATCCCGATACGATGTTGGTCTGACACTCGTCTGATCAGCATCGTAATGAGGGCCTAAGTCTTACACCACACTCACACACTCTCAGGATTCGCCAACTGCAGCGGGGCCGGCTTTTACTTGCTCCGGGACACATTTCCATTCCACTGGACTCCCTTTCTTCGCACCAGGCACACGGTTTCCCTCTCCTCGGCTCATAACACTATCTCATACATTCACAAATAACATGGCCCCACATAATTAACTGCATAACATGCTCTCCTGCAGCTGCTACCCCTCCTTAGGGTCAAACTACTTCATAATGCTTTATAGCAGCTAATCTTCTTTACAAATGTTTTAATTTATATAAATTTTAATTCTGCAAATATTAAAAATTATTGTATTTTGTGTTACCCATATGTTATTACCTGTCATAAGGTGTAATGGCACAATGGCAAGCTTTGCTATTACGTTTAGATTGCCTACTGGGTCCCAGTGCATCGACACACACTTTTACGTTGCTACAGCTGCTATTACTTTTACTTCCATTACAAGCCCATTCTTTATACATTACATAAAAAAATTACTGCTTTCTAAGATCCAGAAATAGTTTGCATAGTTGTTTCTGTTCGTGTAAACTTTCAGCTGTCCCAGCAAATAAATTCTTTTAGGCACACTCTCCTATATCGCTCCGTTCAACATCTTTACAATTCTAAGTATTTGAGCACATGTTTTTAATATTTATTTCCTGTTATATTAGCTTACAGAATGTTTACTTTACGAACAGTATAGCTACCTTACAGCTGAAAAAAACAAAAATTAACTATCATATAAAATTTTGTTGCTTTATAAGTAAAAATATGTATTCCTATAGGAACACTCACTTTCATTTTCGGTCAAAAAGTGCACTGACGTGCTTTTACGTGCTTACAAATGCAATATTTGCAGTTTTGACTTTGAGTACATTTTTTAGGGGGGCCATCTATCTTACTGAACCGTTAAACACTATGCCAACATTACTATTTTTCAATTTATTAACGTAACATCTTGCAGAAAGTTTTAAGTTACACTTCAGTTACAAACACTTTCATTTATACTTTAACTAACAGAGTACTGCACTTTGAGGTACCCAAATAGTTGGCGCTGTTTTGGGGTTTTGCGTCCAGTTTTATTTGCTCTAGACAAAAACTGCATATTTAACACATTCTCTTTTATCACGGCATTCCTAGCCTTAACAGTGTTTGCCCACATATTTCACATACTTTTATTTGCCTCATAATCGTTTCCAACACGTTTACTTTGCACACATTACACACTATAGCTTATATACAAAAAAAGTAACAATTTTTCTTCAAGGCTCTACCTTTCATTTTAGAAATACGCAGTGACCATTACACTCTCTACTACCAATGATACATTTTCAGTTAGGTCGACAGTAACGTTTACACACATATATCACCCATCACATAAAGCATTAATTTATTGTGTTCCATATTTTGTACACGGCCCCAAGTACACACAACCCATACACTACATACGCCCTACCATGCAGTCCCAATCACAAAACTCTCCTCATACCTTTTAGTTGATATTTCTACTAACCCGTAATTAACACACTTAGGGGCCGATTCCGATCTCGGCCGGTAGTGCTCCGAATCGGATTCGGATTTACCGGATCCGATTCGGAGCCCTGTTTCCCGACCGAATCGTACGCGGGTCCGGCCGAGCGAGTACGATGCAGGCACCCGCGAAATCTCCGACCGACTCGAACGCGGCTTCAACACGCTCCGACCGACTCGCACGGACACAACTCGCACCGCGCTATGGAGACGTTTCCCGGCCGGGTAAGTACAATGCGCGCCGCGAGCAGTCCAACCGACTCGCGCCGTCCGGCTCGAAAAAGCTGTCGGAGCCGGACTTTGGGGGTCCGCGTCGGACCCCCCTGTACGCGTAGGCGTGCGAGTCGCACACAGGGGGGACCCATGGGTCCCCCCTACCTGTGCATGTACGCCGCGATGCGCATGGACGCGTACACGCTGTAGGGGGCGCCCTTGTCCGCCTCGCACCCATTGAGTCAATGGGAGCCCGCGTACGCGTTGTACGACCGGCTCCCATTGACTTCAATGGGAGTCCGACCGACTCGAGTCCGATGGCATGCGTGCGCATCGTACTCGTTCGGTCGGACTGCCAGAGTCCGATTCGGTCGGAAATCTCTCCGGGTCCGGCTCGGTCGGAGAGATTTCCGGCCGGAATCGGAATCGGCCCCTAAGCCTTACCCAACACCCACACACTCTCATAATTTGCAAACTGCAGGTAGGGCAGCTTCTACCTGCTCCGGGGCACACATTTTCATTCCCTTGGGCTCCCTTCCTTCTCTCCACGCACAGGGTTTCCCTCTCCTAAGCTCATAACACTATCTCATACATCCACAAATAACATGGGCCCACATCACTAACTGCATAACACGCTCTACCGCTGCTGCTATCCCTCCCAGGGTGAAACTGCTTTATAACGCTTTACACCAACTAATATTCTTTACATGCTCTTTATTTTATATTAATTTTAATTCTGCAAACATTAAAATGTATTGGTATTTTCTGTTACCTCTATCTTGTTACCACTCACACAGTGTGATAGTACCATGACAAACTTTGCTATTATGTACATACTCTCCTTTATAACGGCGTTCCCAGCCTTTACAGTTAAAAGCGCTTGCCTACATATTTCACATACTTTTATTTGGCTCATAATTGTTTACAACACATTTTCTTTCCCACACATTACGCACTATGATTAATATGCGGAAAAAGTCACAACTTTCCTTCAAAGCTCTCCCTTTCATTTGGGATAGAAATGCGCAGTGACCATGACATTGTCTACCAACCATAATATATTTTCTGTTAGGTCAGCGGTAACTTTTACACAAATATATTACTCATTACATTAGGCATTTATTTACTGTCTTCCATATTTTATACACTAGACCAAATACACAACAACCCACACACTACATACGCCCTACCACACACTCCCGCTCACACAACTCTCATACCTTTTTGTTTATATTTCTATTATCCTTTAATGACGAAGTCAGTGAGGCCACCCCCGACAGGCCGTCAGAGGCGGGCCCACCAACATCTGCAGCAGCGGACCGACCGGCAAATTATGATCTGGCGGTCGGAGGCAAAGGGTGGAGGGACCAACCACTGCTCTTCCAATGGGCTGAAGTAGCCCATTGGGGCAGTGGTGGGACCGTAATCCCTGCAATAGGGGTGGTGCCTGCTCAGGCACCGCCGTAGGGATTATGATGTCCGTTTCCCTCTGCCTTTTCATGGCGGTCCAACTGCCATGAAAAGGCACGGGAAATGGACTTTGGGGGCCCCAAGCAAGGCCCCCTTCCACCATGGGCCTCCGCTACAGGCCCCGGGTGGCAGACGTGGTGCCACCCAAACACCCATGCACCCTGTGCTTGGCACCACATGGTGCCTGGCACACGGAGCAGGGATGTTTGTAAACATGCCTTTTGCCATTGGAGCTTGTGCTGTGGCCCTTTTCCAGGCTGGAGCACAAGCCTCAATTGAAAAATGCATGTTTCCAACCGCCTTCAGGGCAGTCGGATCATAATAAGGTGGGTGGAGCCGCCGATTACATGTCAGACGGACTCCATCCCAATACGATGTTGGTCTGACACTCGTCTGATCAGCATCGTAATGAGGGCCTAAGTCTTACACCATGCTCACACACTCTCAGGATTTGCCAACTGCAGCTGGGGTGGCTTCTACCTGCTCCGGGACACATATTTCCATTCCACTGGACTCCCTTTCTTCGCACCAGGCACACGGTTTCCCTCTCCTTGGCTCATAACACTATCTCATACATTCACAAATAACATGGCCCACATCACTAACTGCATAACATGCTCTCCCGCAGCTGCTACCCCTCCTAGGGTCAAACTACTTCATAATGCTTTATAGTAGCTAATATTCTTTACAAATGTTTTAATTTATATTAATGTTAATTCTGCAAACATAAAAAATTATTGTATTTTGTGTTATTGATATGTTATTATCCATCACTAGGTGTAATGGCACAATGGCAAGCTTTGCTATTACATTTACATTGCCTACTGGGTCCCAGTGCGTCGACACACACCCTTACATTGCTACAGCTGCTATTATTTTTACTTCCATTACAAGCCTATTCTTTATACATTACACAAAAAAATTACTGCTTTCTAAGATCCACAAATAGTTTGCATAGTTATATCTGTTTGTGCAAACTTTCAGCTATATCAGATAATATCCTTCACGAGACTCAATCAGGTTTCAGACCACAACATAGCACGGAATCGGCCCTGCTTCTGGCCTCTGAGACACTACGCAAAGTGGCTGACAAAGGGAAAACAGGGGCTCTGGTCCTGCTGGATCTGAGCGCAGCGTTCGATACTGGGTCACACACGATGCTATTTGATCGTTTGTGGACGCAGGGCATAAAAGGCAGAGCTTTTGACTGGATTGCAGACTTTCTATACAAGCGCTCTTTCCAGGTAACACAGAAGCCTTACACCTCGGATATTATCCCTTTACTGCGAGGAGTGCCCCAGGGATCGGCATTGAGCCCGACTCTCTTTAACTTATACATGCGCCCTTTGGCGGACCTGATCGAGGGTCATGGTGTGAGAATGGTGTCATATGCTGATGACACTCAGCTTGTGATCACACTAGCCAAGGATTACAACAGGGCTGCAGCAAATTTTAAATTTTGTCTCGCTGACCTAGCAACCTGGATGCAGGCTAGCTGCTTGAAGTTAAATGCTGACAAAACCGAGGTGCTGGTGATGGGGAAACAGCCCTCTATTTGGTCCTCGGCATGGTGGCCGGCGGGGCCCCTAAACCTAAAGTGAAAAACCTAGGCTTCTTATTCGACACCCAGCTATCATTTGATAGTCAGATCAGGGCCACAGTGGGCTCCTGTTTCGGAGTGCTGCGACTGTTAAGGAAGTTTCCGAGGCTAATACCAGCCGCAGTACAAAAAACAGTTACGCAGGTCCTGCTGATGCAGCTACTTGACTACTGCAATGTGCTGTATTTGGGGACCTCTAGAGGCACACTCTCCTATAACACTCCTTTCAACATCTTTACAATTATAAGTCTTTGAGCATATGTTTTTAATATTTATTTCCTGTTATAATAGCTTACAGAATGTTTACTTTACAAACAGTATAGCTACCTTACAGCTGAAAAAACCAAAAATTAACGATCATATAAAATTTAGTTGCTTTATAAGTAAAAATATTTATTCCTATTGGAGCACTTACTTTCATTTTGGGTCAAAAAGCGCACTGACATGCTTTTACGTGCTTACAAATGCAATATTTTCAGTTTTGACTGAGTACATTTTTAAAGGGGCCGTCTATCTTACTGATCCGTCAAACACTATGCCAACATTACTATTTTTCGATTTATCAATGTAACATCTTGCAGAAAGTTTTAAGTTACACTTCAGTTACAAACACTTTCATTTATACTTTAACTAACAGAGTACTGCACTTTGAGGTATCCAAATAGTTGGCGCTGTTTTGGGGTTTTGCGTCCAGTTTTCTTTGATCCAGACAAAAACTGCATATTTAACACATTCTCCTTTATCACGACGTTCCCAGCCTTAACAGTTAACAGTGTTCTACCTGCTCTGGGGAATTTCCTGGGCTCCCTTCCTTCTCTCCACGCACAGGGTTTTCCTCTTCTCAGCTCATAACATTCTCTCATACATCCAAAAATAACATGGGCTTCTCTAACTGCATAACATGCTCTCCCGCTGCTGCTACCCCTCCTGGAGTCCAACTACTTTATAATGCTTTATAGCAGCTAATATTCTTTAAAAGCGCTTTAATTTATATTATTTTTAATTCTGGAAACATTACAATTTATTGTATTTTGTGTTACCCGTATGTTGTTATCGCTCACAGGATGTAATTGCACCGTGACAAGCTTTGCTGTTACGTTCACATTTCGTTGACCCAGACAAAAACTGTACATTTAACACACTCTCTTTTATCACGGCGTTTCCAGCCTTAACAGTTAAAAGCGTTTGCCCACATATTTCACATATTTTCATTTGCCTCATAATCATTTACAACATATTTACTTCCCACACATTACACACTATGGTTAATATGCAGAAAAAGTCACAACTTTCCTTCAAAGCTCTCCCTTTCATTTGAGATACAAATGCGCAGTGACCATGACACTGTCTACCAACCACAATACATTTTCTGTTAGGTCAGCTATAACTTTTATACAAATATATCACCCATTACATAAGGCATTTATTTACTGTCTTCCATATTTTATACACCAGACCAAATACACACAACCCACACACTACATACGCCCTTCCACGCACTCCCACTCACACAACTCTCATATCTTTTCGTATATATTTCTACTATTTTTTAATGAACACACAGGGGCCCTAATTACGTCAGTTTGCCCGGCCCCCACAGGCCTTCGGAAGCGGGCCCACCAACATCTGCTGAAGCAGTCCGACTGCCAGATTATGATCCGATGATCGGAGGCAAAGGGCGAAGGGACCGACCACTACATTCCCGATGGGCTGAAGGAGCCCCTCGGGGCAGTGGTGGGACCGTAATCCCTACAATTGGGGCGGTGCCTGCTCAGGCACTGCCATGGGGATTACGATGTCCGTTTACCTCTGCCTTTTCATGGTGGTCCAACTGCCATGAAAAGGCAGAGGAAATGGACTTTGGGGGCCCCAAGCAGGGCCCCTGTCTCCCCTGGGCCTCCGCTAAGGGGCCCGGGGGCACACGTGGTGCCACCCAAACACCCATGCCCTCTGTGCCAGGCAACACATGGTGCCTGGCACACAGTGCAGGGATGCTTGTAAACATGCTTTTTGCCATTGGGGCTTGTGCTGCAGCCCTTTTCCAGGCCGCAGCACAAGCCTTAATTGAAAAATGCATGTTTCTGACCGCCTTCAAGGCAGTCGGATCATAGTAAGGCAGTTGGATCACAATAAGGTGGGTGGAGCCTCCGACTACATGTCGGGCGGACTCAATTCTGATACGATGTCGGTCAGACGCTCATCTGACCTAGCATCGTAATGAGGGCCTAAGTCTTACACCACACTTCACACACTCTCAGGATTCGTCTACTGCAGCTGGGGCAGCTTCCACCTGCTCGGGGACAAAAAATTTCCATTCCCCTGTGCTTCCTTCTTTCGTGCCAGTCACACGGTTTCCCTCTCCTTGGCTCATAACACTATCTCATACATGCACAAATAACATGGGCCCACATCTCTAACTGCATAACATGCTCTAACACTGCTGCTATCCCTCCCAGGGTCAAACTACTTTATAATGCTTTTTAACAACTAATATTCTTTACATGCTCTTTATTTTATGTTAATTTTAATTCTGCAAACATTAACATTTATTGTATTTTCTGTTACCCCTATCTTGTTACCACGCACAGGTTGTGATTGTACCATGACAAACTTTGCTATTACGTTTAAATTGGCTACTGGGTTCAACTGCGTGGAGACACGCTTTTACGTTGCTACAGCTATTATTTTTACTTTCATTACAAGTCTATTTGTTTATACACTACATAAAAAATACTGCTTGATAAGATCTACAAACAGTTTGCATAGTTATTTCCGTGTGGGTAAACTTTAAACTGTCCCAGCAAATAATTTTTTTTTGGCTCACTCTTCTATATTGCTGCGTTTAACGGCTTTTTTGAGCACATAATTTTAATATTTGTTTCACGTGAAAATGGTTTACGGAATGTTTACTTTTCATACATAAGAGCTACCTCACACATGGTAAGTAGACATAATATCGAAATTTTTATATCGACATACATAAATATCGACTTTAGTATATCGATAGTACTAAATATCGATGTTGTGTATATCGATGTTAAAAATATCGATTTTAAGGGGCCGATTCCGATCTCGGCCGGTAGTGCTCCGAATCGTATTCGGCTTAACCAGATCCGATTCGGAGCCCTATTTCCCGACCGATTCGTGCACGCGTCCGGGCGAGCGAGTACGATGCGAAATCGCCGACCGACTCGTCCAGGCGTCCCGACCGCTCCGACCGACTCGTTCCCGGGTCTAACCGCACCGACCGACTCGTTCGGACTCGACTCGCACCGCGCAATGGAGACGTTCCCCGGCCGGGTAAGTACGATGCGCGCCGCGAGCAGTCCGACCGAGCCGCGCACTCCGGCTCCAAAGAGCAGTCGGAGCCGTACTTTGGGGGTCCGTGTCGGACCCCCCTGTACGCGTAGCCGCACGAGTGGCACACAGGGGGGACCCATGGGTCCCCCCTACCTGTGCGTGTACGGCACGAGTCGCTTCGCCGCGTACACGCTGTAGGGGGCGCCCTTGTCCGCCCTGCACCCATTGAGTCAATGGGAGCCCGCGTACGCGTTGTACGACAGGCTCCCATTGACTTCAATGGGAGTCCGACCGAATTGAGTCCGATGGCATACGTGCGCATCGTACTCGTTCGGTCGGGCTGCACGGGTTCGATTCGGTCGGAAATCTCTCCGGGTCCGGCTTGGTCGGAGAGATTTCCGGCCCGAATCGGAATCGGCCCCTAAGTGTTGTTTAAAATATCGAAGTATGTAATATCAACTGTTAAAATATTGTTATGTTAAAATATCGTTTTTGTACTATTTTTAATGTATTTATAGTTTGTTTGTAGTTTAATTATAGTTAGTTAATGTTATAAAAAATTAAGGGGGTCATTATGATGGAGGGCGGATCGCCACCGCCCGCATGGCGGTGGGGATCCGCCCTACATTTCCCTCCGCCCTCCGCCCACCACCCATTTACCCCCGCCATATTAGCATGGCTGGGGGGTCAGCGGCGGACGGAAAGACCGCCCGCCGCTTTTCCGCCGGTCGACTTGTCGACCGTGCGGAAAACAGGTTTAATATGGTGGCGGTGTCTGTGAGACACTGCCATCCATATTAGGATGTAGGCGGTGAGGAGCCTTTTCATGGCGGCATTTCCGCCATGAAAAGGCATGCGGTATTCGCATTTGGGGGCCAATTGCGGGCCCCCAGGATGTTGGGGGGGTGGGGGGTGCACATGGGGGGTACCCATGGTACCCCCTGCATTTGCATGCACAAGGTGGCAGGCACCGCGCGGTGCCTGTCACGTTGTGCATGCAAAAGCACAACATGCATTTTGTACATTGCGGCGGGTGCTGCTGACAGCACCACCCGCCGCAATGTAAAATATGCGGGATGCGCCCGCCAGTGTGGCGGGCGCATCCTAATGTGCCTGGCGGGACCGCCGCGACTTTGGCGGCCGGTCCCTGGCTCCGTTGCGGTGGCGGGCGGACAAAGTCCGCCCGCCATCGTAATGGACCCCTAAATTTGTAAATTATTTTTTAGGAGCGGGATGTTGGGTTTATAGGGGATAAGGGTGGGGAGTGTTTTAAAATAATTGATTTTAATTTTAATAAATTCGAAATTTCAATTTATAATTTAAAATATAAATTTCGAATTTAGAAAAATATTTTTTAGGAGCGGGATTTTGGGTTTATAGGGGATAAGGGTGGGGAGTGTTTCAGAATAATTGATTTTAATAAATTCGAAATTTAAATTTATAATTTTTAAATATTAATTTTGAATTTAGAAAAATATTTTTTAGGAGTGGGATGTTGGGTTTATAGGGGATAAGGGTGGGGAGTGTTTTAAAATAATTAATTTATAATTTATAGTAAATTCGAAATTTTATTTTATAATTTAGAAAGTATAATTTGGAATTTACAAAAATATTTTTCAGGAGCGGGATGTTGGGTTTATAGGGGATAAGGGTGGGGAGTGTTTCATAATAATTCATTTGAATTTATTATAAATTCAAAATTACATTTTATAATTTAGAAAATATAATTTCGAATTTTGACAATTTTTTTTTAGGAGTGGCATGTTGGGTTTATAGGGGATAAGGGTGGAGAGTGTTTTATAAATTATTAAATGAAATGTAAAAAATATTTGCAGTTTATATAATCAAATTTGGTTATATTTTATTTGTATATTGCATGTATTGTTTTATAATTTTGGAGTTGTGTTTATAGGATGTAATGTTGGTTACTGTTTTATACATTTATTAAAAATATTTAAAAAATTTAAGAAAAATAATTGATATTTGCAAAAATTTCGAAAAATAATGTGTTTACAGTGTAAATTTTTAATCAATTAATATTTAGCTTTAATGATTAATAATTAATACATTTTAAGAAGTTAAAAAATGTAGTATTATAATAGAAAATGATTTAATACTTCATTTGTTAAGAATTACATTTTTAAAAAAAATTAAAATTGAAATATTTATATTTAGGTATTTAATGTAGATATTATATTATTTATATATGAAATTAAAAATTTAGTAAAATATATTAATTTTTAGAAGTTACCTAAAAAATTTATATTTTACATTTATACCATATAAAAAATATAAAATGTATTCAATTATATAGTGTAGTAATTTATTCTAGGTGTTGTGAAATATTTGTAATTTTATGTATTCGTTAGTTAGTCATATATTCATTTTAATATGAAAACAAAAATATATATGTAAAAGGTCTGGCAACTCCTTTTAATTTACAGTAATTTCTGTGAGTATAGTTAATTAATTAATTTTAGTGTCCAGCATCTACCTGTAATTAATAATAAATGGAGTGGGACTAGTAAATTAATAAAGTTTAGTGTGCAGCACCTACCCCTAATTAATACTAACTGGAGTGGGAATAGTAAATTAATTAAGTTTAGTGTCCAGCACCTACCCCTAATTAATACTAACTGGAGTGGGAATAGTAAATTAAATAATTTTAGTGTCCAGCACTTACCCTGAACTAATATTAACTGGAGATGGAATATTAAATTAATTAAGTTTAGTGTCCAGCATCTACCCCTAATAAATACTAACTGGAGTGGGAATAGTAAATTAAATATTTTTAGTGTCCAGCACTTACCCTGAATTAATACTAACTGGAGTTGGAATAGTAAATTATTTAAGTTTAGTGTCCACCACCTAGCCCCATTTAATACTAACTGGAGTGGGAATAGTAAATTATTTAAATTTAATGTCCAGCACCTACCCCTAATTAACATAACTGGAGTGGGAATAGTGAATTAAATAATTTAATTGTCCAGCATCTACCCTGAATTAATACTAACTGGAGTGGGAATAGTAAAATGATTAAATTTAGTGTCCAGCATCTACCCCTAATTAATATTAACTGGAGTTGGAACAGTAAATTAATTAAGTTTAGTGTCCAGCACCTACCCCTAATTAATACTAACTGGAGTGGGAATAGTAAATTATTTAAGTTTAGTGTCCAGCACCTACCCCTAATTAATACTAACTGGAGTGGGAATATTAAATTACTTAAGTTTAGTGTCCAGCACCTACCCCTAATTAATACTAACTGGAGTGGGAATAGTAAATTAAATAATTTTAGTGTCCAGCACTTACTCTGAATTAATAGTAACTGGAATGGGAATATTAAATTACTTAAGTTTAGGGGCCGATTCCGATCCGGGCCGGAAAACGTACCGACCGACTCGGAGCCGGAATTTATTCCGACCGACACGTACCGGTGCAGCCCGACCCACAAAGTACGATGAAAAGCGTGCAAAATCCGACCGACTCGTACGGAACACAATACGAACGACCGAACCGCGCGGAAAACAGCTATCCGGCCGGAAAAGCACGCGAATCGAACCGACCGACACGCACCAGGAAGAATCCCGAACGAAACGTACCCGCGAACTCCGACCCGCCAAGTACGATGCAACGCGTGGAAAACACGACCGAGTCGCACGGAGCACAAGCCGTACGACCGACACGCATACAAAACAGCGAGCCGAAGCAACCCAATACACCGCGACCGACGCGTACGCAGCACATAAAACAGCACAAACACAGCGTGAACGACTCGGAGAAGCTCGCACGAGACAACTGCAGGGTCCGACTCGGTCAGAAGAATGTCTCCTACATGCACAAAAAGTACAAAGGGAAAAACACAAAAAAAAAGGCCAAACAAGCAATTACAAAGCCAATAAATACTGGGGGGAAACAGGGAACAAAGACACACCCACAACTCCACCCATATAAAGGACACAAATCTCTACCATGATCCTTTGCAAATTCAAATTACCTGCCAGCACACAACACCAACAGACAGCAACCACACACACACTCACAGCTCATCCATCACACAAGCCACACACCATCAGCACCTCAACAAATAGCACCCTCACATACACCCAGCAAAACACACACTCACACACCCTCACTTGCACACCAACACACATCACTCACCACCACCACCCATCACCATGCCCCCCAAGAAGAATCCAAAGTTCCTAGATAGTGAATTGGAAGTCATGGTAGATGAGATCCTCAGGGTAGAGCCACAGCTGTTTGGTACACTGGTCCAACAGACCCCCATGTCGCAGAAAACCAAGATGTGGGCGAGGATCGTCGACAGGGTGAACGCACAATCACCATGTTTGCGCACAAAGGAAGACATCCAGAACAGGTGGTATGATGTGCGCAGGAGGGTCAGGGACCTACTGAAGAAGGATTACATCTTGAGCCAACACACCGGCAGTGGCCCTCCTGCCAAACCACTATACCTCAGGCCCTGGGAGGAGAAGGTGCGGGCCATCCTACCACCAGTGAGCGTATATGGACTAGAAAACATCCCAGAGCCTGGTGAGTACACAACCAATATACCCAATATTGTGTGACAATACACACACATCACTGTCAAGGGGATAGTCAAACCATGCACCCTTAGCAAATACACAGCAACAAAAACAGAATCATCCCAAGGTGTGTATGTCAGTCAGATAAACACAACACATGCCATCTCATAGTGATATGTAACTGTGTCAGGACATGTACAAACCCTACAACAAATAAAGCTAGGCAGTGGCACAAATATAACCAACAAACTCTGTCAGATATGTAGCCACCACTATAAAACCACCACACAGGGAATCCCACAGAAAGGAAGGAATTCTGTGTATGCTGGTCAAGTCAGTGTAGCCAATAGCATCATGGGAGTTGTAGTCACAGATATTGCCCACCCTCACAATACGCCCATCAACACCACTCTGAACCATGCTCACATCACAGGGAGTGGAAAACAACTGACAAGATGGCTGACACTGGCTACTGCTTTGGGGAGCACAAGGCCCTGCTGGGAACTGGGCACCAACCAACAGCAGGACACCACTGACTGACATCCTGAAAGACAACTTGCACTCCCTGCAATGGAAGCACGTTCCATGGTGGGATATCTGGCTGGGTGGGAAGGAGGACTGACAGCTATGACCATAGTTACCAGCAGCTCTCCCCACACACACCCCTAACACAAACTACACACAACACACCTGGGAAAATGCATTGCCTCACACTAACATTTATTATCCCACAAAGAACCACCACCCTGGGTCATGCTGTGGGAAGCACAGTGACACACATGGGACTTGTAGCCAAACAAACGCCAGGACAACACTGTCAGCCATCCATTCAGCACAGGCACACTACCCCACAGGGAAGCAGAGTCAGAAGGAAGGAAGTATGGGCAAGCTGGGAAGGGGGTGGAGGCAATAGCATGATGGGAGTGGTAGTCACAGATATTGCTCACCCTCACAATTGGCCCATCAACACCACTCTGAACCATGCTCACATCACAGGCAGTGGAAAACAACTGACAAGATGGCTGACACTGGGTACTGCTGTGGGGAGAACAAGCCCCTGCTGGGAACTGGGCACCAACAAACAGCAGGACACCACTGTCAGCCACCTTGCCATTGCTGTCACACCCACACACAGTGAAGTACACTCAAAAGGAAGGAAGTATGGGCATGCTGGGAAGGGGGGGTGGAGGCAATAGCATGATGGGAGTGGGAGTCACAGCTCAACATCCCCAAACCTCATGGCCCAGCAAGCTCACACTGAAGCATGCACACCTCACAGAAAGTGGAAAGCCCCATCAAAGATGTCTGACACCGGTGCTCTGTTGTGGGGAGCACAAGGCCCTGCTGGGAACTGGCCACCAACCAACAGCAGGACACCACTGTCAGCCATCTTGCCATTGCTGTCACACCCACACACAGTGAAGTACACTCAAAAGGAAGGAAGTATGGGCATGCTGGGAAGGGGGTGGAGGCAATAGCATGATGGGAGTGGGAGTCACAGCTCAACATCCCCAAACCACATGGCCCAGCAAGCTCACACTGAAGCATGCACACCTCACAGAGAGTGGAAAGCCCCATCAAAGATGTCTGACACCGGTGCTCAGTTGTGGGGAGCACAAGGCCATGCTGGGAACTGGCCACCAACCAACAGCAGGACACCACTGTCAGCCATCTTGCCATTGCTGTCACACCCACACACAGTGAAGTACACTCAAAAGGAAGGAAGTATGGGCATGCTGGGAAGGGGGTGGAGGCAATAGCATGATGGGAGTGGTAGTCACAGCTCAACATCCCCAAACCACATGGCTCAGCAAGCTCACACTGAAGCATGCACACCTCACAGAGAGTGGAAAGCCCCATCAAAGATGTCTGACACCGGTGCTCAGTTGTGGGGAGCACAAGGCCATGCTGGGAACTGGCCACCAACCAACAGCAGGACACCACTGTCAGCCATCTTGCCATTGCTGTCACACCCACACACAGTGAAGTACACTCAAAAGGAAGGAAGTATGGGCATGCTGGGAAGGGGGAGGAGGCAATAGCATGATGGGAGTGGTAGTCACAGCTCAACATCCCCAAACCACATGGCCCAGCAAGCTCACACTGAAGCATGCACACCTCACAGAGAGTGGAAAGCCCCATCAAAGATGTCTGACACCGGTGCTCAGTTGTGGGGAGCACAAGGCCCTGCTGGGAACTGGCCACCAACCAACAGCAGGACACCACTGTCAGCCATCTTGCCATTGCTCTCACACCCACACACAGTGAAGTACACTCAAAAGGAAGGAAGTATGGGCATGCTGGGAAGGGGGTGGAGGCAATAGCATGATGGGAGTGGTAGTCACAGCTCAACATCCCCAAACCACATGGCCCAGCAAGCTCACACTGAAGCATGCACACCTCACAGAGAGTGGAAAGCCCCATCAAAGATGTCTGACACCGGTGCTCAGTTGTGGGGAGCACAAGGCCATGCTGGGAACTGGCCACCAACCAACAGCAGGACACCACTGTCAGCCATCTTGCCATTGCTGTCACACCCACACACAGTGAAGTACACTCAAAAGGAAGGAAGTATGGGCATGCTGGGAAGGGGGGTGGAGGCAATAGCATGATGGGAGTGGTAGTCACAGATATTGCTCACCCTCACAATTGGCCCATCAACACCACTCTGAACCATGCTCACATCACAGGGAGTGGAAAACAACTGACAAGATGGCTGACACTGGCTACTGCTGTGGGGAGCACAAGGCCCTGCTGGGAACTGGGCACCAACAAACAGCAGGACACCACTGACTGACTTCCTGAGAGTCAACCTGCACCCACTGCAAGGGTGGCATGCTTCATGGTGGGATAACTGGGCTGGAGGGAGAAGGATGTCAGGATGTCAACCAAATACCACCAATGCTGGCCATGCACACACCTCAACATTCACATTGAAATGCTTCATGTTGTCAGGACAATGCGCTACACCAATATCAACAGCTGACTGTGACAACTTAGGACAATGCAATGTACAGGCCCGCATCCAGAGGTACAGTCACAACTGTCAGGTGTTTGAACCATTGATGCCTGTAGAAACATTACATACATTGTGTGTCTCTTCCAAATACAGGTGATGATGGGGACACAGCAGCAGACGCTGAGGAGTCCCTGTCCCAGGCTCCGGGGGACACTGAGCTCACTGGTGTGGAACAGCCTCTGCCCACCTCGGATGACGAAGACCTACCTGGCACCTCCGCAGTGAGTCATCATGCAGCACCAGCAGGACCACCAGCTGCACCCCCTGCACCCACCCCTCCAACAACTGCCAACACACAGACCACCCCTGCCGACACAGACAGACCAAGGACCACCACCACCAACAGCACACGGACCCCGGCCCAACGTGGAGCTACGGACAACAACACCAGCAACAACCCCCAAGGGGGCCCAGGGTCACCTGTGCGTGCCACCGCAGGTCCTTCACGTGTTGCCAGGGGTGGTGGGAGGGGTGGTAGACATAGGTCGCTGCTTGCAGAGGGGTCTGGACTGCATGATGACCCACAACTGGTACTCATAGCTGATGCGTACCAGACTAGCACCGGAGAGTTCAGCCAGGTAGTGGGGATCCTCAGGGACATTCAACAGCAGCAGGCTGCCCATCATGCCCGCTTGGACTTACACATGTCCCGCATGGAGTCCAAGTGGGACACAGTGCAAGAACAGACGGCGGTGCATAGGGACATATTGCAATGCCTCCGCCAGATTTGCACCAACATGTCAACACCTCCCTGTGTGCCCACAACATCTGGTGCTGCAACAACTGCAACTGCCACAGGGAGGGAGGATGACTCTGGCGGAGAGTCCCCTGCACCGCAGCAGCCTGCACTTGAGGGTCCCCCCCAAAGAAGAGGGGTCGTCCGAGGAAGGACAACTGAGAGGCTGATGGCCATGCACAACCCCCAGGAAGCCAACACCTGTTCTGGAAAATCACCTTTGTGCCCAAACTCTTCACCCTGTCGAATGCAACACAACTCTCCCACATGACATGGGGAGCTCAAGTTGGACCAATGTATCAGATGACTGTGGACTTTACTCTGGACATTTCTGCTACCAGGACTTCCAAATCATCTTGGAACTTTGGATTACAATCACAATGTACAGCACCCACCATCCTGTGCACTATACTCACACATGTATGTCAATAAACTCACTAATACACCATATTTATTTATTTATTTATTTATTTATTTATTTGTATAGCGCCTGAATCGACCCCCGAAGGGGTATCTCTGCGCTTTGGGCGGGCGGCATGGATGGAATGCGGATTTAATTAAATCAGAGACAAAGACAAGAGAATCAAAGACAGAAGAGGGTGGTCTTAAGCAGCTTCCTGAAATGCAAATAATCTGTACATTGTCTCAGGAGTAATGGAAGTTTGTTCCAGTAACGCGGACCAAGATGTGAGAGGGCCTTTCCTCCCAGTCTAGCCGTTCTGACTCGAGGTACCACCAGAAGATGTTTGGAACCTGAGCGCAAAGATCTCGAAGGTAAATACGGAGTAAATTTCTCTGAGAGGTAAGAAGGGCCCAGATCGAACAATGCCTTGTGTATTATGCAACAGACTTTAAATCTTATCCGTTGACGGACAGGAAGCCAATGAAGTTGCAGAAGCAGAGGGCGGGAGTGAGTCCTGGGGGGGCATTGAGGACCAATCGCGCTGCCGTATTCTGGACTACTTGTAGTCTGCTGAGCGAAGCCTCTGTTGTGATTCCAACGTTGTTTCTGAAGTGGAGATGATGATCTGTGAAATGACACTGTGCATGCTAACTGCTACAGCAAGTACAACACCGGCATGTGAGTCATGGCGACGTGACACATATGAGGGAGACACACCACCAGGGCTACACAACACATACACACCAGGGCCATCTGACTCATCGCCTACACTGATGTTGCCAGGAAATACGGTGCAATGCACAGACCCAACACCTATTCCCAGTCTGTGTCAACTAGCCCACTGGTGCAGTAAGCAAATGTCAGTCAGATGTGTGACCACAGACAACGCACATCACAAAGTGAAGCACAGGTTTATTACACATTTGCAACATGTTGCAACCACTACAGATGCAAGGTAATCCCACCTGGCAGTGGGCACACAGTCAACAAGTGTAGAAGAAAGGAAGTCCATGGGTGTGGCGCACATCACCTGTAGGGAAACGACAGCTACCACCCTGGAAGTTGATTCACGGTGTCGGGGGATCACAGTTGACCAAGCAACTCTGAAAGTACCCTGTGAAGGACAGAAATGACACACAGTCAAAAGCACTGAAGAACAGGACAGAACTGCAATACTCATGCCCAATACATGTCACAAGATACCCACCCAGAACCAAGTTAGCATGCCAACACTGTTGGGAGTACAGACTACCTGTAAGGACACATCGCTGCACGCATCCAGTCAAGTAGCACATGGACACACTCAAACAGCACCAGAGCACCACCAACACATATCATGCAAACCCACATCATTGACATAACATCCCTGGATACTCACATTCAGCTGAAGAAGTTGGTGATGAGCTGTGTGTGGACATCACCCTCATCATCATCATCATCACTGGCATCGTGGTCCAGCCCAGGATCCTCCACAGGTGGCGGATGTTGGTCATCGTCATCCAGGATGAGAGGCAACTCCTTCCGCACTGCCAAGTTGTGTAGCATGCAGCAGACGATGACAATCTTGCACACCTTTGCTGGGGCATATGGGAGGGCCCCTCCTGTCTTATCTAGGCAGCGGAAGCGGCTCTTCAGGAGACCAAATGTCCGCTCAATCACTCTCCTGGTCCGACCATGTGCCTCATTGTAGCGCATCTGGGCTGGTGTCACAGGGTTCCTGAGGGGGGTCAGCAACCATGGTATGTTGGGGTATCCGGAGTCACCTACATACAGACAATTGCACATTAGCTGAGTTGGAACACACACAATGGTACAAAGTCAGTACACACCAACAAGTCAGGCACGCTGGTTCCGCATCTGTGACATCATCCTCGGGATGCGACTACTCCTCATCATGTAGGCATTGTGTGCAGAACCGGGGAAATGGGCACACACGTGTGAGATGCTCATATCTGCAAGACATACCACCAGTGCATTGACCGAATGGTAGTGTTTGCGGTTCCTGTATGCCTGCTCTTGGGCCTGTGGTGGTACCAAAGCCACATGTGTCCCATCAATGGAGCCAATGACATGCGACATCCTCCCCAGGGCATAGAAGTCACTCTTCACGTCAGTGAGTTGTTGAAGTCTAGGGAAATAGATGTACTGGTTCAGGTATCTCAACATAGCCTCCAAAACATCGCGGAGCACACGGCTGAACATGGTCTGTGACATCCCACCAGCAGACGCCACAGTGTGTTGAAAGGTACCGGTGGCAAAGAAGTGTAGGGCTGCCATGACCTTCACCTTGGGGGTCAGCGCTGTAGGGTATGTCCGGCCAGGTTGCAAATGTGGGGCCAACCGCACCGTCAATTCCTCAATCAGTGGCCTGGTGAAGCGCTACCGTCGGATGCAGTCCTGTTCAACCACTGTTGCAAGGTCAGGGAATGGCCGATGGACAGCTGGTGCCCTGCAGTGCATAGGTGAAGAAAGAAAGATTGTCAGTCACCCCACATATGTGGCATAGACCAGACTCAATATCACATGATACATCATTACGAGACACAAGTACATGATGCGTGTGCCGTTCCGTAAGGACATGTATGGCACCTACATGGCTAACATCTAACATCACAGTTCAACATGTTCCCTCAACAAGTCCCAGGTTGTGCTATGGGATATCATTAGGCTGTGTCACAGTACCCATGTACTGCTGTCACGTTCCAAACACACACCACAGTGACATGTGAGGACAGATGTGCCCCAGGCATCACAGCTCATCGACAGGTATATTCCCAGGGACCCTGTATTGCCACATGGACACTGGCATGACATGGTGCATCATGAATACACCACAGCTAAACAACCATGACCCCCACAGGTAGTGGTCCCTGTTGCCTCGGCAGGACAGACATGGACGTCTGTGACACACACACGCACAACATCAAAGTCCATGCACAAACAACGTGGATGTGGAGACTGTCTCCCATTGTGCACATGGAATCAGAGACATTGTAACCACAACATGCACACAGACTGTGGAGGGCCATCACAATTGTGGCAATGGGTCACCCTGGGACGTACATACCGTCCCACATGGGACTCAGGGGGTATCTGACATGACATACACATACACAACCGTGAAATGTGACCATGCCACATGCCCTGAAATGAACAGTTGCACACTACAGTGTTCATGTGCACAACACACCAAGGATTCTGTCCCCATGAACACGTGCAGAGCCTGGGAGTGGCTGCCCCCAAGTGCCACCCAAAAAACAACATGTTGACCCCATACACGGAACAGGTAATGCAGCCTTACATGCCTTAGGATAGAGTGTGGACAGGCTGTGGTGTTGTAGGTGTGCCCCTCACTCCCTGGGAAGTATATGTGGCTGGCATATGTTCACCTGTGACAGGCATGGTGACATATGCCAGTGACTTGTACAGGGACGCGTTGTACAGCAATGGACCGATCGGTGCGCACGCATTGGCCATTGCATTCAATGTGAGCGGGTACGCGTTGAACAGCAATGGACCGATCGGTGTGCCCGGCCGGCCCATTGCATTCAATGTGAGCGGGTACGCGTTGAACAGCAATGGACCGATCGGTGTGCCCGGCCGGCCCATTGCATTCAATGTGAGCGGGTACGCGTTGAACAGCAATGGACCGATCGGTGTGCCCGGCCGGCCCATTGCATTCAATGTGAGCGGGTACGCGTTGTATCCCGGGTACGCGTTGTACAGCAATGGACCTATCGGTGTGCCCGGCCGGCCCATTGCATTCAATGTGAGCGGGTACGCGTTGAACAGCAATGGACCGATCGGTGTGCCCAGCCGGCCCATTGCATTCAATGTGCGCGGGTACGCGTTGTACAGCAATGGACCGATCGGTGTGCCCGGCCGGCCGATTGCATTCAATGTGAGCGGGTACGCGGTGTACAGTAATGGACCGATCGGTGTGCCCGGCCGGCCCATTGCATTCAATGTGAGCGGGTACGCGTTGTATCCCGGGTATGCGTTGTACAGCAATGGACCGATCGGTGTGCCCGGCTGGCCCATTGCATTCAATGTGAGCGGGTACGCGTTGAACAGCAATGGACCGATCGGTGTGCCCGGCCGGCCCATTGCATTCAATGTGAGCGGGTACGCGTTGAACAGCAATGGACCGATCGGTGTGCCCGGCCGGCCCATTGCATTCAATGTTAGCGGGTACGCGTTGTACAGCAATGGACCGATCGGTGTGCCCGGCCGGCCCATTGCATTCAATGTGAGCGGGTACGCGTTGTACAGCAATGGACCGATCGGTGTGCCCGGCCGGCCCATTGCATTCAATGTGAGCGGGTACGCGTTGTACAGCAATGGACCGATCGGTGTACCCGGCCGGCCCATTGCATTCAATGTGAGCGGGTACGCATTGTATCCCGGGTACGCGTTGTACAGCAATGGACCGATCGGTGTGCCCGGCCGGCCCATTGCATTCAATGTGAGCGGGTACGCGTTGTATCCCGGGTACGCGTTGTACAGCAATGGACCGAACGGTGCGCACACATTGGCTGGGGCCTGGCATGGCAACGGACGCGTTTTCGAAGCTCCAACGAGTCTGATGCAGTGAATTCAGTTGGCCAGCCACAACAATGTTGCAAAATCATGGGTGTCATGAAGTTGAAGATTTGAAGGATGCTGTGGGCGTGTATTAGTGCTGCTATTCCATGGATTGGTCAGATTCAGAAGATGCAAACGACTTGGACCTATCACTTTGGACACATGGGACAGTATCTGCCTCTGCAGCACACATATAATGCTGGCTGTTCCCCTGAGAGCTCACTTGCCTGCACTACATGCTCCAGGACGACATCTGCCACTAACACTGCTGCTGTTTATGCATCCTCTGGCTCCTGCAATGGCACGTACTGTGGAGAGAGCCCCAGCCTTCAGCCTTGAGGAGAACCAGGCCCTGCTGGACAGCCTCCTTCCACAGTACAGCAAGCTGTATGGGAAACCAGGGGAGCAGGTGAGTGTGCTGTCCACTGCATCACTAATTGTGCATGTTGTCTGACTAGCAGGACTTTCAGTGTGCACACTACTGGCTAGCATGCCCACTGAGTAGTTGTCACACCCCAAAGTGTGTAGTTACATGCACTGAACTGGTACAGTGCAGTAACAGTGCATTCCAACTAGGTTTACTTCCCATGCAATGATACCATGTAGTGACTGCTGGCAAACTGTTCATAGCCGTTGTTGCACTGCCTGTGTACATCATATGCCCCTGTGATTGAGACATGTATATCCAACTGTGTGATGCACATATATGTTGCATGTGTAGTAATGGCCTTTTCACTTTGTCATCCTCACAGGTTGATGCCCTCCAGAAGCAGGACATCTGGCTGACCATCGCCTGGAAAGTAAGATCCGTGGGGGTCTACAGGCGCAGGATCCGCAACTGCCAAAAGAGGTGGCAGGACCTTCGTGGCTGGACCCGGAGGATCGCAAGGGTCCAGCTGAATCTGTCGCCTCCTCGCAGGAGGGGCGGACACCGGACCCTGACCCCCCACATGCTCCGGATCCTGGCGGTGGTCTTCCCTGACCTGGATGGGCAGCTGAAGGACAGACAGCAGCAAGGAGGGGGTGAGTCCATGACTGCACTGTGCACTTTGTCTGACATGCTATGTGCCCTCCTCTGGCCTGGTTAAACTTCCACAGTACATCAGTCATGTGGTCCAGGACCCATGTCCCTCATTTGTGACATGCCCACTTCTCCTCTGATACGCATATGTGTGGCCCTTATAGTCAGGAAATTGTGTCATTTAGGGACTGTGTCATTGCATTTTGCTTTGCTCAAGGTGGGGGACAGCATTTGTTCCCGTGACTATGTTGTGCGATTCATGGGTGGGTCAATTGCTTACACAATGCCTAAGTTCTGACATGTGATCTGGGTGTAACTTTGATATGTGGTCCGCTTGCTGTTCTGACTCACCACATGTCCCTGGGGAATTTGGCACACACCCATGCTGCTGGTGGGAACAATGTTTGGGCCTCAGGAGTATGTGTATCCAGTGTGTCACACATGCTTAGCCACCTGCCTACTGTCCAGGACTCATCCCTCTTACAGGTGGAGGTGGACAGTCATGCCTACTCCAGGGCATACAATACACTCTGTACTCCCACTCCCGTGTATCATCTGGCATGTTGTGATCAGTGAAATGTACCCTCAGGTGTCTGCCTCTGTCTCATTGTGCTGTGTCTTCGTTGTCAGGACTACTGGTATGTTTATCGGTTAGGGCTCAGCATGCCATCTGAGATGTGACCATGATAGACGATACTTCTGTGACTTATAGGTGTCTGATCACTTGACTGTGCACACAGGTGTTTGCGACTGTGACTTTCAGGCAGCTGTATTTTCATTCACAGCACACTGTGAGGTGCTCATGTTCAGAGAGTTGTGTTTCATGTCCCCCATATGTCCAGTTGGTATGACGTGGACAAATAGTAGTACAGATTATGTGGTTTTTGGGGGATGGACATGTGCACTTGTCAGTCACATAACTTGCATTCCCCATGCCCTCGGATTGTGACACAGTGCAGACTGTTGTTGGCTGGCTGCCATGGCCATGTGACTTGAGACAGTAATGTATGACTTTGCACGCATTCCTGTGTCATGGCATTAAACTTCCTGGGACTGATCCTGCAGGGGAGTGACATGTGCAACATGCACCGCATTGTGGCATTGACTATCCGGACATGGGTGCATCATGGTGTCTGGTGCTGGTATGCATCACATGCATTTCTAATTAGACTCTGGCCATCCCTTTATCCGGACACCTGCACTGACTCAGTGGCAAGAGAAGTGATGTGTGCATGTTCACATACTTCACCGTGTTCCCTGCAATGTCCAACAACTGTGTAGGTGGTGAATGTGTCCACACTGGGGTCTTACCATCAGACAGGCACCAGACAGATGGGTGCAAGGGCAGGAGGGGTGTGAGTCCCATGGTTGACCATCAGACTGACAATTGGCTTCCCCGAATCTGTGTGAGGACTTTAGGCAATGTTCAACTAAGGATGCCTGGGCTTGCTCTGTAATGTGCTGTACTTACTGTGGTGTGTGCGGTCAGTGCAGGTGACTGATGTTTGTCTGTTTCCCTAATTGTTTGCAGATACATCCACGGCCACAGGAGGGGACAGCTCCACGGACCAGGAGGAGCAGCGGAGCCAGACTGGGTCAGCATCGGACGAGTGGTCAGAAGGACCCAGTGGCACGGAGGGCGAGGAGAGCCACACCGAGGAGTCCTCAGCACCATCCACCTCAGCTGGGGACCACAGCAGCTCAGAGGATGACTCCCTTGTGGAGGCGGGTCTCAGCAGCCACCAAAGGCCAGCTAGTCTGTCTGGCCCCGCCACCACCACCACCACCACCGCCCTCCCATTGGCTCCCATTCCTGAGGTCCGTGGAGGCTCCCGTGCTCGGGAGCGTGTCTCCTTCGTGCCAGGCACCGCAGCCCCTGCCCCTGTGTCCCCTGCTGCCCTGAGTGAGGAGTCTGTGTACCTCCTTTGGCAGCTCCATGTAGGGCAGACAGCAATGCTGAGTGTCCTCCATGCACACACCACTCTGTTGACACAGCTGGTGTCGTTCATGGAGGGCATCTCGACGGGTATGTCTGCCCTACAGAGGAGCAATAGGTCCATGGACTCCTCCCTGATGGCAGCAGTGTCCCTCCTCCAACAGTCCCTCACCCCTCCCACCTCTGCCCCATCCACACTTCCTGCCCCCTACCTGTCCAAAGCACATGCACACCTGCACAGTCAACCAAACACACAGACACGAGCAGCACAGACACACCCAAGAGTAAGGCAAGACGTGCACACAAGCATCCTCAGGGGACTGATACCATAGACACAGGGGATGGGGAACACACACACACACAGGCATCCACATTCACTCCGCAGTCCTCCAAATCCTCTCCCTCCAAGACCCCTTCCCTTGCCTCGCCTGCTACCCCACCTACACACCAGATCTTCCTGTGTGACCTCGGCCTCTTCCCCTCCAAACCTGCTGATCCAGCATACCAGGGGAAGAGGAAGTCCACCCACACAGAGAGGAGTGCCCCTCGCCCCCGGACACCCTCCCCCAGGTGCAGGCAGACACAGGAGCCCATTAGGAAGTCCCCCCGGAGCAGGAAGGGCAAGACCCCACCACCACCACCACGCAGCTCCAGCGCCCAGTCTCTCTCCTCCACCCCCCAGGCCACCACTGCACAGGTTCCCCCACCACACCCTGCCCCAGGTTCCCCCACACACCGATACCGCATCCCCAGACTGCTTAGGCCCTCCCCCCCTGCCACTTGCTCTTCCACCCCAACCCAGACGCTCTGCCTGTTAGTGGCACTGTTGTGGGGACTGGGTCCCCCCCTCTGTCCTGCCCACCTCATCTGCCCACCCTTCCACTCCCTTGGAGTCATGCACTGCAGTGGAGTCCACAACCACCACGTCTGACTCGGGCACTGCAGTGGGTACCCAGTCCAATACATCAGTCCAGCCCACTGCAGTGGTTGCAGCACCCACACCAACTGACTTGTGTACCACAGTGGTGCCGGCCCCCTGAGCCAGACACCTCCACTGCAGTTGCCGGTGACACTCCTGCACCCACCACCCCTTCACTGCCTCACTCTGCCATCCCCTGATCCTGTCCTTGCGGTGCCTGGCCTGCCCCTTGTATGCCTCTCCAAGGGGGATGTCCCCCAACCGTACCAGTGCAGGCAAGCAATGTGTGACCAGTTGTCACTTCTCACCCCGTTGGTACTGTGATTTTGGACTGGCCATTGGCTTTAGTTTCTTTTGGACTTCAGTGTTTACCCTGACATTTGCTGAATAAAGCCCCTTTTTGTTTACTTTTGGGTTTTCTTTTGATGTACATGATGTGGATGAGTAGCATCCTGCATTTGCAGTTGTAATAGTGTTCACATCAGGATGAAGAAGTGTTGCAGTGATGGACTCCATGTGGTCCATGGGATATGTGTCCTGTTGTAGTCTGGATCTATGGCATCCTTTGCTACAGTCTGAGGGTGTAATGTTCAGCATTTGACACAGGGATTTCCTTTTTGCATTTGTAAATGAACATCTTTGTCTTACACTGATGCACATCTGGTGGGCTTACCACTGTTCAATGTTCCGATTTCCTGACTGTGTGCCCAGCTCCACTGGACATGCAGTTTTGCACATCAATGTCGAAGGACTCATCTGTGTATACAGTGCAACTTGCTTGACACGTGTTTGGTGTGTGTGCAGATGACTGACGTGACACTCCCGTACCCAGGCTGATGTGAGCAGAGCCTTCTGTGTGTTGTGGTTGTTGACTCACTGACGGAGTGTTCTGCTGACATGTTTGGGTCGTGCACAGACAAGGTTTGGCACTGCGGACCTTCCACAGGAGTGGAGTGCCCTCATGGCAGTGTGTAATCTGTTGACATTGCGTGGGCCTGTGTTGTGTAAGCATGTCTGTGCGTGTTCCCTTCCCTTCCCTTTTCCTACACAGGCTGTGTCCCTAGGGATGTTCCTGTTTGTGATGCTTGCTGAGTTGTTCTGTGTTCATCCAGCATCTTGGACCTGGTTTCTCTGTGATGTGGGTGCATGGCAAACTAATGTTCATGAGGTTGTCATCCCAGGTTGTCTTTGTTGTCAGTGCTGGGGATGTGGGCAAACGCAGATGGGACACATTCAGGATTCCCCTTGGCACTTGTTGTTTACACGAGTCATGTGATTTACAGTTTGTGTTAGCTTTCAGTGATTGTGACACGTTGTGTGTGTGACTGCTGACACTGCTCAGGGTCAGAGCTGCAATGTTGGTAGTTGTGTACGTGTGTTCTTCGTGTGTCACCTTGGCTTCTTCATTGGTGTGTGACTATGGCCAGGATCCCATTGATTGTGGTGGATTTCACATCATGTGAAAAATCAACAAGAGAGAGAGGGAAATAAATTTGAGGAGCACTCTTGGTCCCCCAGACAATATATAATAAACAACAAAAGAGTGTACCTTTTTAAAGCGAGAAGAGCAAATGTGCAAAATCCCACTAGGTTCTATGGAAAGCCCTCACTCACCAACCTGGTTGGTGACATGCTTCATCATTGGGCCCCACCGGGAGAGGCCGAATGCCACCCCGGTGTGCTGCAACGCCAGAGTTACTGCGGAGCTGGAAAAATAGTGATTTGATAAAAAAGGTGAAAGTGAGTTAAAAATGTCTGAATTGTGTCAAAAATATGTTTTATTAATTTGCCAATCAGACATGGTTAAAAATAAGGTGTTGGACAAAAAACTGAATAAATTATTCAGCTATGTCCCCTGAAATCTGGTCAACATGTTTCTGCCTATGTGTGAATAATTATTCAGGCATTCGTCAGGACCGAAGGTGAAATAAAGTGAACCCCGGCGGTATGGACGCTCTAAGGCCCACCCTAACCTGAGGTTATAAATGTAAAAAATAGGTTTTGACTGTAATAGTCATGTGATCCTCGTGATTGAGAGGAACCGAGTTTACTATCCGGTGTAACAGCTGATTACACCATGGGTCTCGGGAGGGGGTGATGGCAAAATGGCACACCGCCTTCACTGCCAGGCACCCGCTTGGAACCTGTGTCGACCCTCGTGTGGCCGGACCCCGCCCATGTACGGCATACTGTGCTGTGTGTCAGACATTGACGAGTCTTGTTGACTGGCCATGTGTGATGGGTTTCTGCACCTTAGTTCCCACCACCACCCCTGGTATTGTCATGGGTGCATGTGCAATGTCACCAGTCCATGTGAGCTTCACTGCTGCACATTGGTGGAGATCAGGGTGTGTGGTGTTGAGTGTGTGCAAAAGTGAGTTGTTGCACAGCCAGACCCCTACCTCCATATTGGCCTTGGCTGGCAGGCCGTGCTGATTGATTGGAGCTTGTGTAGGTGTGATGGTAGTTAGTTGCTCAGGACACATGGCTGGGGTTCACAGTGTGAACGACATCTAACATTGTCATCACAGTGGGATTATCATGCAGGCTAGTGTCAGCACAATATGGGGTCCCTGGGGGTAGTGCTGTGGTGGGTCTGTCTCTTGCTGTGTTAGTTGCTGTTCCTACAAGCTTGTGTGACATGTGTAATTTGTGCTCCCTCTCATCTAACAATGCCTGATTGCCCACATAGGGGATTTGGATCCATGAGTTACTTTTGTGTGGCACTGTATGTGCATCTGTGTAATTGGTATTCAGGCCTCATCATGTGTTGTGTGGTTGCCTGGGGACACTGGCACCCCCCCCTCACCTGTTGTGTTTGATGTGCAGTGTGGGTCTGCCTGTTTGTGTTTGTGCATCTGCACCACTGCATTGGCATATCTTTAGTGTGCCATTGGCTGTATGTTGTTTGGTGGGTTTCACCTGCTGTCCCTGGGACTCCTAGGTCATCAGTCAGCACAATGATCATTGTTTGTGTGTCCCATTGCTGCCATGGTATGTTATTTGTTCACCTCACATCTACAGTCTCCACAGGGTATCTCCATTTGTGTGGCCATTGGTGCAAATATGTGGGTCTGCATTATGATGGTCACTTCTGTCATTGTGTCATTGATGGATGTTGACAGTGTCAGCCCCCATGGGTGATGTTTGTCTGCACATGGCCAAAGGTATGTCTTATTTGCACTGCACTGTTTGCCTCCCCCAATCTATGTTGCTATGGGACACAAGCACTACTTTGCCACTGATGTGTTTGTTGTTCTGTGACCAGGAATCATCCATGCAGTTTGGCAGTTGCAGCTTTTTCAATGTCAACACTTACATTTTGGTCACTGTGATGATGGGGGTTTAGACCCCATTGCCACAATGTTCAAAATGTGCTTCAGCTATGGACCCCACACTTACCTTTTGGTCTCTGTGATGATGGGGGTTTAGACCCCATTGCCACAATGTTCAAGATGTGCTTTAGCTATGGGCCCCACACTTACCTTTTGGTCACTGTGATGATGGGGGTTGGACCCCATTGCCACAATGTTCAAAATGTGCTTCAGCTATGGGCCCCACACTTACATTTTGGTCACTGTGATGATGGGGGTTTAGACCCCATTGCCACAATGTTCAAAATGTGCTTCAGCTATGGACCCCACACTTACCTTTTGGTCACTGTGATGATGGGGGTTGGACCCCATTGCCACAATGTTCAAAATGTGCTTCAGCTATGGACCCCACACTTACCTTTTGGTCACTGTGATGATGGGGGTTTAGACCCCATTGCCACAATGTTCAAGATGTGCTTCAGCTATGGGCCCCACACTTACATTTTGGTCACTGTGATGATGGGGGTTGGACCCCATTGCCACAGTGGTCATGGTCTGCTTGCATTGTGGGGGCCACACACATTTATGTGTGACACAAGTGATAGGGAGTCACATTGTATGTTCAAAGTCATGTTCAGTGTTGTAGGCATTTGACACAGTCTACACACGCTTGTCATGGTGCTGGGGGGATGTCTTTTTGTTGCATTCCTTATGTTGGTGTGTGCTTGTTGTGTCATGCATTACCCATCCTATGAGTGGGGGTGTTGTTGGTGGTAGGCATCCAGCCCCCCATGAGTCGAGGTGGTAGTAGTGACAGGCATCCAGCACCCCCTGGGTAGGGGTGGTAGTAGTGACAGGCATCTAGCACCCCCTGGGTAGGGGTGGTGGTAGGGGTAGGCATCTAGCACCCCCTGGGTAGGGGTGGTGGTAGTGGTAGGCATCTGGCACCCCCTGAGTAGGGGTGGTGGTAGTGGTAGGCATCTGGCACCACATGGGTAGAGGTGGTAGTAGTGACAGGCATCTGGCACCCCCTGGGTAGGGGTGGTGGTAGTGGTAGGCATCTGGCACCCCCTGGGTAGGGGTGGTGGTAGTGGTAGGCATCTGGCACCCCCTGGATAGGGGTGGTGGTAGTGACAGGCATTCTGCTCCCCATGGGTAGGGGTGGTAGTAGTGACAGGCATCTAGCACCCCCTGGGTAGGGGTGGTGGTAGGGGTAGGCATCTAGCACCCCCTGGGTAGGGGTGGTGGTAGTGCTAGGCATCTGGCACCCCCTGAGTAGGGGTGGTGGTAGTGGTAGGCATCTGGCACCCCCTGGGTAGGGGTGGTAGTGGTGGCAGGCATCCAGCCCCCCATGGGTAGAGGTGGTAGTAGTGACAGGCATCCTGCCCCCCATGGGTAGGGGTGGTAGTAGTGACAGGCATCCAGCACCCCCTGGGTAGAGGTGGTGGTAGGGGTAGGCATCTAGCACCCCCTGGGTAGGGGTGGTGGTAGTGGTAGGCATCTGGCACCCCTGAGTAGGGGTGGTGGTAGTGGTAGGCATCTGGCACCCCCTGGGTAGGGGTGGTGGTAGTGGTAGGCATCTGGTACCCCCTGAGTAGGGGTGGGAGTGGTGGTAGGCATCCAGCCCCCATGGGTAGAGGTGATAGTAGTGACAGGCATCCTGCCCCCCATGGGTAGGGGTGGTAGTAGTGACAGGCATCCAGCACCCCATGGATAGAGGTGGTAGTAGTGACAGGCATCTGACACCCCCTGTATAGGGGTGGTGGTAGTGGTAGGCATCTGGCACCCCCTGGGTAGGGGTGGTGGTAGTGGTAGGCATCTGGCACCCCCTGAGTAGGGGTGGTGGTAGTGGTAGACATCTGGCACCCCCTGGGTAGGGGTGGTGGTAGTGGTAGGCATCTGGCACCCCCTGAGTAGGGGTGGTGGTAGTGGTAGGCATCTGGCACCCCCTGGGTAGGGGTGGTAGTGGTGGTAGGCATCCAGCCCCCCATCGGTAGAGGTGGTAGTAGTGACAGGCATCTAGCACCCCCTGGGTAGGGGTGGTGTTAGTGGTTGACATCCAGGCCCCTATGTGTATATGTGGCATTGGTGATAGCCATCCCGCCCCTATGGTGCTGCTGTTGCTGGTGTAAGTAATTTCTGCATCCCTATGTGTGTGTGTGATATGTCAGGTACGTGTGGTTTGTTTGTGTGGTGGGTGTCTGACTTACCTTCTGCGTCGTACGCGTCCGTGCCAGTTCCGGTAATAGATGTAGAATATTGGTAGGATCGGCACGATGGGATTCATGGTTGGTTCGTCTCGTTCGTCTTTCTCTTTGCTTCGCCTCATCCTCGTTGCTGGCGTGTTCGTCTCGTAGCCGTGGATCGTCTTGTGGCACGAATCGGAGCTTATGTGCGCCTCTCCCGGATGCTTTGACGTGCCGTGCGTAGCGACGGGTTCGTCGCGTACGGAGGGCGCATCGTACTTGTCCGGCCGGACGGGGCTGCATTCTGGCTTCCGTGCGACTCGATTCGGCGTTTCCGGATCCACCTCGGTCGGAGAACAGGACCTGTATTGGGTGAGTACGACTGGGTCGGGATTTGGGCAGTTGTGCGCATCGTACTTGCTCGTTCGGACGTATGTGCGAATCGGTCGGGAAACAGGCATTCGCCTGGCTTTTTTCCCGGCCGAATGGTATTAGGTGCGCCTCCGACCGGGATCGGAATCGACCCCTTAGTGTCCAGCACCTACCCCAAATTAATACTAACTGGAGTGGGAATAGTAAATTAAATAATTTTAGTGTCCAGCACTTACCCTGAATTAATACTAACTGGAGTGGGAATAGTAAATTAAGTTTAGTGTCCAGCACCTACCCCTAATTAATATTAACTGGAGTTGGAACAGTAAATTAAATAATTTTAGTGTCCAGCACTTACTCTGAATTAATAGTAACTGGAGTGGGAATAGTAAATTATTTAAGTTTAGTGTCCAGCACCTACCCTGAATTAATACTAACTGGAGTGGGAATAGTAAATTAATTAAGTTTAGTGTCCAGCACCTACCCTGAATTAATACTAACTGGAGTGGGAATAGTAAATTACTTAAGTTTAGTGTCCAGCACCTACCCCTAATTAATACTAACTGGAGTGGGAATAGTAAATTAATTAAGTTTAGTGTCCAGCACCTACCCCAAATTAATACTAACTGGAGTGGGAATAGTAAATTAAATAATTTTAGTGTCCAGCACTTACCCTAAATTAATATTAACTGGAGTTGGAATATTAAATTAATTAAGTTTAGTGTCCAGCATCTACCCCTAAGAAATACTAACTGGAGTGGGAATAGTAAATTAAATAATTTTAGTGTCCAGCACTTACCCTGAATTAATACTAACTGGAGTGGGAATAGTAAATTAATTAAGTTTAGTGTCCAGCACCTACCCCTAATTAATATTAACTGGAGTTGGAATAGTAAATTAAATAATTTTAGTGTCCAGCACTTACTCTGAATTAATAGTAACTGGAGTGGGAATAGTAAATTATTTAAGTTTAGTGTCCAGCACCTACCCTGAATTAATACTAACTGGAGTGGGAATAGTAATTTAATTAAGTTTAGTGTACAGCAGCTACCCTGAATTAATACTAATTGGAGTGGGAATAGTACATTAATTACGTTCAGTGTCCAGCACCTACCCCTAATTAATACTAACTGGAGTGGGAATAGTAAATTAATTAAGTTTAGTGTTCAGCACCTACCCCTAATAAATACTAACTGGAGTGGGAATAGAAAATTAATTAAATTTAGTGTATAGCACCTACTCCTAATTAATACTAACTGGAGTTGGAATAGTAAATTAATAAAGTATAGTGTCCAGCACCTACCCTGAATTAATACTAACTGGAGTGAGAATAGTAAATTAATTAAGATTACTGTCCAGCACCTATCCTGTATTTATGGTAACTGAAGTGGGAATAATATTTTAGCTAAATGTGTTTTAATATGTAATTTAAAAAAAATATAGTTTAATGTAGTGTAATATTATTTTTATAAGAGAGTTGTGCATGTAAACAATTAACATTGTATATATACTTAATGAAAATATAATATTTTACACAGTATATATATTAAAAATAATATTAAATGTAACATTAATAAAATGGTAGACAATAAATTAGACATTTTAATTTATTTATTGATGTTTATTTATTGTAAAATATTTTGAAATGAATAAGAAATATATTTTTTATTAAAAATATGTAAGATAAACAAATACATAGAGATAGGAAATCATATTTATTTTATAAAAATAACAGTTTGTACATATGTAAATTTTTACATGTAATAATTACTGAAAAAACATTTTATAACATTTGTACTTTTTATTTAAACAGTTGTGTAAACTTTGTAATATCAGATAATGTAGTTTCACATTTTTTAATATACATTTGAAAAATAATATATTTATTTCTAACAGTTGTTAATTTTAGTTTGGTATTGTTAACATTTTTTAATATATTACATATATTCGTAACATTTTACAAATATAACAGTTTTAACAATTTTAAAATATAATTTTTATATATACATTTAGTTACATTTTTTAAAGAAATAATAATACTTTTTAATTAATAATATTAATATATGGAATATTAATATTAATAATTATTACATTGTTTAATTTGTAGACATTTGTTTTATAAAGTAAACAGTTTTTAAAAGAAAAAAATATAACAATTTTTAAATACATGTGTCACATTTAAATATATGGAATTATAATATTAAATATTATTTGTTTAATAATATTTATTATTATAATTTTACAATACTAAAAAAATTAATAATACATTTAAACAAATAATATAACAATTGCAGTATTTTAATTAAACATGTAATTAATTTAGACATAATGTTATAACCTTTTTTTAAAATAAATTGCATTTATTTTCTATGTTTAAAGCTGCCATATTTGTTTTGGGCCTTGTATTTTGTAACCGGTCGCGGTTGTTTTGGGTTATTTCGAAGGGGAGAAGGTCGCGGTAGGGAGCTGCTTCGCATCGAGGAAGGTAAGATTAGTTTTATTTATTTAAACTACATTTTTAATTACATTTGAAGGTAGTTAGGTTGTAGTTAGTGTGTCTAGAGTTAGGTTTGTGGAGTTTTTGCGTTTTTTATGTGTACGTTAGGTTTTGACGATTTATGTATCGTTAGGTTTTGAGGCCTAGTTTAGAAATGTTAAAGTATGGTACAATATGTGATTATCGTGTGTGTAATGTTTGTAATACTGTTATATGGTGTAATATGTGTACGTTTGTGTGGGTGGGAATGTTTGTGTTTTTTTACAGGTTTTGTTCGACAAAAGTTGCCGTTACCGGAAGATTGCGTTTTTTTAAATTAAGGAAGTGTACATTAGTTTTAGTAACTAATGGTTATTTTACACTTTCTTAATTTTTCGGGTTTTCATGGAGCGTTTGTTTTTTTAAAACAGTTTTTCGGGTTTTTTATGGTTGACAGATTGTGGATTTATGGACCGAGGATTACTTTTTGAAACAGTTGTATTTTTTCATTTTTTTTTTAGAAACTTTTTATTCTATTTGGATTATGATCTACCTGGATTGTTTTGCAAGATGTGGACTTTTCGGTCTACAGCTACGGAAATGGTAAGTTATTTAAATTATTTATTGTGGGAGGGAAATGCAATGAAATTTACTATTGTTGTTAATTTTTTCAAATATCTAATTAATGTGTCTATATATATTTTTATTTATTAATAAAAATACATTAGACAAATTAAATAGTATTGTGAAAAAATAAAATTATTTAGTATGCATTTTAATATTTGAAACAGAAATGTATTATACATTTTACACTGTTTTGACAGTTTAGAGTAGGCTTTTTGCAATTATTGCTAAGTATTCTAGGCCTCTTGTTGTAGGGTATAGTCTGACTTCTTGTTGTAGGTATTCAAACATTTGTTTAGTTTGTTTGGATAGTTTAGGCCTAATTTGTGTAACAGATTGCTCTATTCTTAGCTGTTGGTAGCTCTGTTCTTTTTGTAGGGAGAGTAGGAGTTAGTGTAGAGTAGGTGTACCTCGTCCTGTTGATGCTTGGAAGGCATTATGCCAACCTTCAACAGCATTGTTTGTTTTTGCCTCTTGGTTTAGTGTGCTAAGGTAGACATTCCACCATGGTATTTGGTATTTTGGTTGTCTTCTATGTCCTGATCTATGGAGTCTTCCCACCCAGGTATTTTCAAAATAGTCTAGGAGGGGACTTCATTTTTGTTCGTGTTGCTGGTAGTAAGGACTTTCTATTAAAAGGTTGTATAGTTCGGCCACGTCAGTAACTGGGACGTAGGCCAGTGCAATAAGCTTTTTTATTTGGTATGCGAATTAACTGTTTGTCGCATATTCAACACTTAGGGGCCGATTCCGATCTCGCTCGGAAGGGCACCGAACGGGATCCGTAGCGAGCGAGTCCGATTCGTAGCCCCAGTTTCCGGATGACTCGTACCGCTGTACGAGCGAGCCAGTACGATGCGAGGATAGCCTCGCGCTCTGACCGACTCGTACCCGTCAGCGACGCCGTCCGGACGACTCCGACTTCATCGACGCGCACCGCGCAATGGGTTTGATTCCCGAGCGACCAAGTACGATGCGCGCGTCGAGCAGCCGGATCGAGTCGGAGCCACCGACTCAAAAAAGCTCCGGGAAGCGGACTTCGGGGTCCGTAGCGGACCCCCTTCACCCGCAGCCCTATGACTCGATCACTGGGGGGTCCCAAGGGTCCCCCTACACATGCCTGCACGGTGCGGGCGGGACCGATGCATCCCCGCGACAGGGGCACCCTTGTCCGAGACGTGCGTTTTTGGTCTATTGGAGCCCATGTACGCAACGTACACCAGGCTCCCATTGACTTCAATGGTGCTCCGAGCGACCCGAGTCCGTCAGCGCTGCTACGCATCGTACTCTGTCGCTCGGAGCCCAGGAGCCCGAGTCGCACGGAAAGCTCTACGGGCGCCAGTCGGCCGTAGGGCTTTCCCAGCGAGATTGGAATCGGGCCCTAAGTGTTGATTTCTGTAGGTGTCTCCATAGACACTGATTGAAATGATAGTAACATCCCTGAAATGATGTGCGTGGGTAGCATTTTAGAATTGCACTTATCATGGCCTGCTCAAAATCTATAATTATTTTCTGTGGAAAATAATTATTTGTTTCTTGTTTAATTTTAGTTAGTACTTCCATATATGTGGAGTTTTGTTTATTGGGTAGCAAGGAGTAGATAAAGGGGATGTTGGTATTCTGGTATAGGGCATGGATAGTGTATAGTTGATAGAATGGCTTGGGACAGATTTTAAAAGTCCCGTCCATCATCCATGTTTCTGATTGTTGAAGCTTTATTAAATTGTTTGCAGTAGCAAACATTATTATTCTTTTGTCTTTGCATTTGTTGTCATAGAGAACAAAGGGTTCTTCATTATGAGTTATAGATAGTTCTGGGGGAATTACCACCTCTTCAAATGTTTTTGGAGTAGGTGTGGTAGTTGTTGTGGCTTTTTTTGTGCGAGCTATAGTTCTTTTTAACGAAGAAATAGAGGGCATTTGCCCAGTAGCATGTTTGGGTACTTTAGGCAGCATTTCTCTAAGTATTTGACTGGTAGGTGTTTGTGAGCTAGTGCTAGCTTCTCTAATGTCATCAAGGGCATTTCTAACATCTATTTCAGTAACATTTGGAGGGTGGTTATGCTCCCTTGTATACAAAACAGTTGTTTCTTTAGTTGTTGCTTGACCATAACACTTATTTGAATAGTACTTGCTGCATTTCCAATTGACTTTTAGTCCACTTTGCTTTTCCTGGGTATAGACATACCACATGTAACAAAGCAAAAATGTTCCTTTTGGGATGTTATAAATTGGGCGCCTTCTGTCATTGTGATGTGTTAAGTTCTACAACAAATGTATATTAAAATTATTAAAATGAATATTATAAATTTGTATTTCTTAATAAATACACATTGTTATTAATATACTTACAATGTTGGTTTTCTGCTGCTTTTCAATGGAGATGTTCTTTCTTTGTTTGTTGAATCCTGTTAAGTTGTTTATTTTTCTGTTGGAAGAGTAAAACACATTTTTACTTACTTTGTTACATTTGATTATGGGCTGGGGTGGGTGTTTGGGATGGAGTTGGGGTTTGGTTGGGCGTTTTACATGATTTTTAAAAGTCATTTTGCAAAATACTTACATTATTTGTTAGATGGTTTTAGGAGCTGGTCTGTACTTTTTTTGATGCTTTGAGAAAAATCTGTAGAGGAGACAAAAATTTGAAAAAGATATATATTAATTATTTGAGTAAGACAAATAGTTGTTTTTCAAGATTAGCATTATTGTTATTTTATAGATGGTAATTTACTTACTTTTTGAAGGATGCAATAGCTTTTTCTTTGATGAAGTCCTTGCTTCTGGTAGAAATCCGGCAGAGTTTCGGCTTCCTTATTGTTTTTGGTTTAAGGTGTAAAATAAGACTAAGGGGGTCATTACGATGGAGGGCGGATCGCCACCGCCCGCATGGCGGTGGCGATCCACCCTACATTTCCCTCCGCCCGCCACCCATTTACCCCCGCCATATTAGCATGGCTGGGGGGTCAACGGCGGACGGAAAGACCGCCCGCCGCTTTTCCGCCGGTCGAGTTGTCGACCGTGCGGAAAACGGGTTTAATATGGTGGCGGTGTCTGTGAGACACCGCCATCCACATTAGGATGTAGGCGGTGAGGAGCCTTTTCATGGCGGCATTTCCGGCATGAAAAGGCATGCGGTATTCGCATTTGGGGGCCCGTTGCGGGCCCCCAGGATGTTGGGGGGGTACGGGGTGCACATGGGGGGTACCTATGGTACCCCCCTGCATTTGCATGCACAAGGTGGCAGGCACCGCGCGGTGCCTGTCACGTTGTGCATGCAAAAGCACAACATGCATTTTGTACATTGCGGCGGGTGCTGCTGACAGCACCGCCCGCCGCAATGTAAAATATGCGGGATGTGCCCGCCAGTGTGGCGGGCGCATCCTAATGTGCCTGACGGGACCGCCGTGACTTCGGCGGCCGGTCCCTGGCTCCGTTGCGGTGGCGGGCGGACAAAGTCCGCCCGCCATCGTAATGGACCCCTAAGTTTTCCTTCATTATATTGTCTTTATTTAATTGTTTGCTTAACCTCATTGGTTTATTTTAACATTGTGTATTTTTATTGGTTGATCTTTATTGTTTTAATTGGTTTGGCAGTTGTTTTCCATATATGGAAAACGCTAATTAAGAGTCAGTTACTTTTTTTTTTTTTTTTTTCACATGTTGAATTATTTAAATGTGTATTATATTATATTATATGTGATGTTAAATAAACTTTGTAGTTAATGTATATATAAAATTTAAATGGTTATTAATAGTGTATTTATTATTTAATGTTTTAAGATATGTTTTACTGTGTTCTAAAAATATATTTTTTATTTTATTTTATATGCAATGTATGTTTATTTATTTTACTATATTTATGGTGTTTAATTTTGTGTGTTTTATCTATTTTTTACTTGTCGATATTTTTACAAAAGCGATAATAATGCTGTCTATATTATTGTGATCGATATTTTGGACATGTATATTTTTAAAGGATGTTCGATATTTTAAATAACGATATTTATGTGTTCGATATTACTGTGATCGATAATATTGTTTTACGATATTTTGGGTTCGATAGTAGTGTATTTTTTTAATTAAGCATAGGTTATCGATATTAGTGTCGTCGATATTTTTGTGTCGATAAAAATGTAGGTCGATATGTCTGTTGAGGTTATGTCAGTGATTCCTCACACATGCTAAAAATAAAACATATTACAATAGTATAAAATATAGTACCTTTATAAGTAAAAATATTTGTTGCTATTGGAGTGCTCCCTTTCATTTTGTGCCCATCTAGGCAGTGACACGCTTTTACGCTCTTAAAACTGCAATATTTTCATTTTTCACTTTGAGCACATTTTTGAGGGAACATCTGTCTTACTGCTCCTTTAAACACCATGCCAGCATTAACATTTTTCAATTTATTAACATCACACCTCACAGCACGTTTTTGGTTACACTTCAGTTACAAATGTTTTCATATATACTTTGAATAAAAGAGTACTGCACTTTCAGCTACGGAAGTAATTGAAGTTGTTGTGGGGTTTTGCTTCCAGTTTTGGTTTATCCAGACAACATCTGCATATTTAACACCCTCTCCTTTATGACAGCATTCCCAGCCTTTACAATTAAGGGGTCGATTCCGATCTCGGTCGGAGGCGCACCCAACACTATTCGGCCGGGAAAAAAGCCAGGCGAATGCCTGTTTCCCGACCGATTCACACATTCTTCCGAACGAGCAAGTACGATGCGCACAACTGCATAGATTCCGACCCAGTCGTACTCACCCAATCCAGGTCCTGTTCTCCGACCGAGCCGGATCCGTAAACGCAGAATCGAGTCGCATGAAAGCCAAAATGCAGCCCCGTCCGGCCGGACAAGTACGATGCGCTTTCCGTACGCGCCGAACCCGTCGCTACGCATGGCCCGTCAAAGCATCCCGGAGAGGCGCACATAAGCTCCGATTCGCGCCACAACACGATCCACAGCTACGAGACGAACACGCCAGCGACGAGGACGAGGCGAAGCAAAGAGAAAGACGAACGAGACGAACCAACTATGAATCCCATCGTGCCGATCCTACCAATACTCTACATCTATTACCGGAACAGGCACGGACGCGTACGGCGCAGAAGGTAAGTCAGACACCAAGCACAAAAACAAACTACACGTACCCGACATATCACACACACACAGAGGGATGCAGAAATTACTTACACCAGCAACAGCAGCACCATAGGGGCGGGATGGCCATCACCAATACCACATATACACATAGGGGCCTGGATGCCCACCACCACTACCACCCCTACTCAGGGGGTGCCAGATGCCTGTCACTACTCCCACCTCCACCCAGGGTGTGCCAGATGCCTACCACTACTACCACCTCTACCCATGGGGGGCTGGATGCCTGTCACTACTCCCACCTCTACCCAGGGGGTGCCAGATGCCTACCACTACTACCACCCCTCCCCAGGGGGTGCCAGATGCCTACCACTACTACCACCCCTACCCAGGGGGTGCCAGATGCCTACCACTACTACCACCTCTACCCATGGGGGCTGGATGCCTGTCACCACTACCACCTCTACCCATGGGGGACTGGATGCCTGTCACTACTACCACCTCTACCCATGGGGGGCTGGATGCTTGTCACTACTCCCACCTCTACCCAGGGGGTGCCAGATGCCTACCACTACTACCACCTCTACCCATGGGGGGCTGGATGCCTGTCACTACTCCCACCTCTACCCAGGGGGTGCCAGATGCCTACAACTACTACCACCCCCACTCATAGGATGGCTAATACATGACACAACAAGCACACACCAACATAAACAATGCAACATAAAGACATCCCCCCCAAACAAATGGCTAGAACACTGAACATGACTTTGAACATACAATGTGACCCCCTATCACATGTGCCACACATAAATGTGTGTGGCCCCCACAATGCAAGCAGACCATGACCACTGTGGCAATGGGGTCCATCCCCCATCATCACAGTGACCAAAATGTAAGTGTGGGGCCCATAGCTGAAGCACATCTTGAACATTGTGGCAATGGGGTACAAACCCCCATCATCACAGTGACCAAAAGGTAAGTGTGGGGCCCATAGCTGAAGCACATCTTGAACATTGTGGCAATGGGGTTCAAACCCCCATCATCACAGTGACCAAAATGTAAGTGTTGACATTGAAAAAGCTGCAACTGCCAAACTGCATGGATGATTCCTGGTCACAGAACAAGAAACACATCAGTGGCAAAGTAGTGCTTGTGTCCCATAGCAACATAGATTGGGGGAGGCAAACACTGCAGTGCAAATAAGACATACCTTTGGCCATGTGCAGACAAACATCACCCATGGGGGCTGACACTGTCAACATTCATCAATGACACAATGACAGAAGTGACCATGATAATGCAGACCCACATATTTGCACCAATGGGCACACAAATGCAGATACCCTGTGGAGACTGTAGATGTGAGGTGAACAGATACCATACCATGGCAGCAATGGGACACACAAACAATGATCATTGTGCTGACTGATGACCTAGGAGTCCCAGGGACAGCAGGGGAAACCCACCAAACAACATACAGCCAATGGCACACTAAAGACATGCCAATGCAGTGGTGCAGATGCACAAACACAAACAGGCAGACCCACATTGCACATCAAACACAACAGGTGAGGGGGGGGGTGCCAGTGTCCCCAGGCAACCACACAACACATGATGAGGCCTGAATACCAATTACACAGATGTGCATACAGTGCCGCACAAAGGTAACTCATGGATCCAAATCCCCTATGTGGGCAATCAGGCATTGTTAGATGAGAGGGAGCACAAATCACACATGTCACACAAGCATGTAGGAACAGCAACTGACACAGCAAGACACAGAGACACCACAGCACTACCCCCAGGGTCCCCACAATGTGGTGACCCTGGGCTGCATTACAATCCCACTGTGATGACAAAGCTAGATGTCGTTCACACTGTGAACCACAGTCATGTGTCCTGAGCAACAAACTACCATCACACCTACACAAGCACAAATCAATCAGCACGGCCAGTAAGCCAAGGCCAACATGGAGGCAGGGGTCTAGCCGTGCAACAACTCTCATCTGCACACACTCAACACCACACACCTCGACCTCCAACAATGTGCAGCAGTGAAGCTCACATGCACTGGTGACATTGCACATGCACCCATGACAATCCCATGGGTGGTGGTGGGAACCAAGGTGCAGAAACACATCACACATGGCCACTCAACAAGACCCTTGAATGTCTGACACACTGCACACTACGCTGTACATGGACATGACGGCAATACCACACCAACCAATGGGATCCCAGCCACAGTCCCACACCAATGAAGAAGCCAAGGTCACCCACAAAGAACGCACATAGACAACTACCAACATTGCAGCCCTGACCCTGAGGAGTGCCAGCGTCACTCACACAACGTGTCACAATCACTGAAAGCTAACACAAACTGGAAATCACATGACAGGTGTAAACAACAAGTGCCAAGGGGAATCCTGACTGTGACCCATCTGCGTCTGCCCACAAACTCAGCCCTCACAGCCAACACACCTATGGGTGACACCCTGATGACCAGTAATGTGCCATGCACCCACATCACAGAGAACCCACGGAGAAGACTTTGGGGGAACATAGGTCAACTCAGCAAGCATCACAAACAGGAACACCACTAGGGATCCCAGCATGCACAGCAAAATGGAAGTGAACACACAGACATGCTCATACAACACACACCTTGGGCGCAGGCGATGTCACAGGAGTACACACTGCCATGAGGGGACTCCACTCCTGTGTGAGGAAAGCTGTGCCATATGTTGCCACAGTAGGGCTCCATCATGTCAGCAGAACACTTGGTCACACAGTCAACAATTTGCACCAAATGAAGGCTCCCGTCACATCAGCCTGGTCATGGGAGTGTCAACGAAATCATCAGCACAGATCCAACACACATGTATAGCAAGTTGCACTGACAACACAGATGAGTCCTTCCCCATTGATGCCCAAACCTGCATGTCCAGTGGAGATGGCCACACGGTCAGGGAAGTAGAATAATTGAACAATGGCAAGCACAACAGATGTGCAAGGGTGGAAGCCACAGATGTGACATTGCTAATGTAAGTAGGAAATCCCATTGCCAAATATTGAAAATATGACACCCTCAGATGCTGCTAAGGATGACATGGATACACCACAGGATAGGACACATTCCCCCTGGACCCCATGGGTTCCTGAACAGTAACACTTCATTTTCATGAGACCAAATATCACCATCACTGCAGCAAGGGCATGGTTAGCATCATCAACATCATCTACATCAGAAGCAAAAGCACTAGAGAACAGAAAGTCGCTTTATTCAGCATATGTGGGTTCAAAAGTTGAAGTCCAGTAAAAAAGAAACAAAGGCCAATGGCCAGTCCATCCTGAAAGTCTAAACAGGGTGACAGTGGCAGATGTCACCCTACGCATGCCTGCACTGATAAAAACCAGGGACAATCCCTCGGAGGGGTATACAGGGGGGCAGGCCAGGCACCGCAGGGACAGGATCAGGGCTCACCAGAAGGAGGCAGGGAAGGGGTGGTGGGTGCTGAAGAGCCACTGACAACTGCAGTGGAGGTGTCTGACATGGTGTGTGCCGGCACAACTGGGGGCATGACACTGATGGTGTGGGTGCCGGCACGACTGCAGTGGACCGTGCAGATGGAGTGGACAGGTCCCCCACTGCAGTGCCCAAGTCAGACAGGGTGGTAGTGGACTCCACTGCAGTGCCTACCTCCAGGGGAGGAGAATGTGGATCAGGTAAGGTGGGCAGGACAGAGGGGGAAGACACCGTCTCCACACCAGTGGCACAGACAAGCGCAGCGGGGGGTGTGGGGCTGGAAGAGCAAGTGACAGGGGGAGAAGGCCGGATCTTTTTGGGGATGGTGTATCTGTGGGTGGGGGAACCTGGGGCAGGGTGTGGTGGTGGCACCTGTGGAGTGGGGGCCTGAGGGATGGAGGAAGGAGACTTGGTGCCTGAGCTGCAGGGCGGCAGCGGGGTCTTGCTCTTCCGGGTCCGGGGGGACTTGCGGATGGGGGCGTCAGTCGGTCTGCTCCTGGGGGAGGGTGTCTGGGGGCGAGGGGCACTCCGCTCCATGTGGGTGGGCTTCCTCTTCCCCCTGAATGCTGGATCGGAGGGGAAGAGGCCGAGGTCACTGAGGAAGAGCCGCTGTGTCTTTGGGGTTGCAGGTGAGGCAAGGGAGGGGGCTTTGGAGGGAGAGGCAACTGAGGACTGCGCAGTGCTCGTGGATGCGTGTGTGTGTGCCTGGGCCCCATCCCCTGTGAGTGTGGTTTCAGTCCCCTGACTGTGCGTGCGTGTGCGTCTTGTTTGTGGTGTGTGTGTCTGTGTGCTGCTCGTGTCTGTGCTGGTGTGTGCCTGTGCCGGTGTGTGTGTGCTTGGGACAGATAAGGTGCTGGGGAGTGTGGATGGGGCAGAGGCAGGAGGGGTGAGGGACTGTTGGAGGAGGGACACTGCTGCCGTCAGGGAGGAGTCCATGGACCTATTGCCCCTCTGTAGGGCAGACATGCCCGATGAGATGCCCTCCATGAACGACACCAGCTGAGTCAACAGAGTGGTGTGTGCATGGAGGACACTCAGCATCGCTGTCTGCCCTACATGGAGCTGGCGAAGGAGGTACACAGATTCCTCACTCAGGGCAGCAGGGGACACAGGGGCAGGGGGTGCGGTGCCTGGCCCGAAGGAGACACGCTCCCGAACATGGGAGCCTCCACGGACCTCAAGAATGGGAGCCGATGGGAGGGCGGTGGCGGTGGTGGTGGTGGTGGTGGGGACAGCAACACTAGCTGGGGTGTGGTGGCTGCTGACACCCGCATCCACAAGGGAGTCATCCTCCGAGCTGCTGTGGTCCTCAGCTGAGGTGGATGGTGCTGAGGACTCCTCGGTGTGGCTCCCCTCGCCCTCCGTGCCACTGGGTCCCTCCGACCACTCCTCGGCTGCTGACCCAGTCTGGCTTTGCGGCTCCTCCTGGTCCGTGGAGCTGTCCCCTCCTGTGGCTGTGGATGTATCTGCAAACAATAGGGAAACAGACAGACATCAGTCACCTGCACCGAACGCACACACCACAGTAAGTACAGCACATTACAGTGACAAGCCCTGGCATCCTTAGTTGAACATTGCCAAAAGTGCCCAAACAGAATAGGAGTAGCCAATTGTCAGTCTGATGGTCAACCATGGCACTCACATCCCTCCTGGCCTTGCACACATCTGTCTGGTGTCTGTTGGATGGCAATACCCCAGTGTGGACACATGCACCACCTACACAGTAGTTGGACAGTGCAGAAATCACGGTGAAGCATGTGAACATGCACACATCACAACTCTTGCCACTGAGTCAGTATAGGTGTCCGGATGAAAGGGATGCCCAGAGTCAAATATGAACTGCATGTGATGCATACCAGCGACAGACACCATGATGCACCCATGTCCTGATAGCCATTGCCACAATGGTGTGCATGTAGCACATGTCACTCCCCTGCAGGATCACTCATAGGAAGTTACATGCCATGGCACAGGCATGCCTGCTACGTCATACATCACTGTCTCCAGTCACATGGGCAGGGCAGCCAGACAACAACAGTCTGCACTGTGTCACAATAGTAGGTCATGGGGAATGCAAGTCCTGGAGCTGAACAAGTGCACATGTACATCCCCCACAAACCACATCATCTGAACCCTTATCTGTCCACGTCATACCGATTGGACATATGGGAGACCTGTAACACAACCCTCTGAACCTGAGCACCTCACAATCTGCTGTGAATGGGAAACAGCTGCCTGAACTTCACATTCGCATACCCCAGTCTGCACGGTCAGGTGATCAAACACCTATATGTCACCCAAGTATCGTCTACTATGGTCACATCTCCGGTGGCATGCTGAGCCCCAACCGAGAGACACCCCAGCAGTCATGACAAGGAAGCCACAGCACACTGACACAGAGGCAGACACCTGAGGGGACATATCACTGAGCACAACATGTCAGCTGATACACGGGAGTGGGTGTACAGAGTGTATTGTATGGCCTGGAGTAGGCATGACTGTCCTGCCCCACATGAATGAGGGATGAGCCCTGGACAGTAGGCAGCTGGCTAAGTATGTGTGACACACGTAATATACACACTCCTGCTGCCCAAGCATTGTTCCCACCCGCAGCATGGGTGTGTGCCAGATACCCCAGGCACATGTGGTGGATCAGCTCAGCAATTGGACCACATATCAAAGTAACACGCAGATTACATGTCAGAACACAGGCATTGTGTAAGCAAAGGACCCACCCATGATGCCCACCACAGAGTTAGGGGAACAGATGCTGTCCCCCACCTTGAGTCAAGCAAACTGCAAGGACACAGTACCAAGTGACACAATTCCCTGACTGCAAGGGCCACACCTGGGTATCAGATGAGGAGTGGGCAGTGCATAATCGAGGGACATGGGTCCTGGACCACATGACTGATGTACTGTGGAAGTTCAACCAGGCCAGAGGAGGGCACATAGCATGGCAGACAAAGTTCACAATGCAGTCATGGACTCACCCCCTCCTTGCTGCTCTCTAGCCTTCAGCTGCCCATCCAGATCAGGGAAGACCACCGCCAGGATCCTGAGCATGTGGGGGTCAGGGTCCGGTGTCCGCCCCTCCTGCGAGGAGGCGACAGCTTCAGCTGGACCCGTGCGATCCTCCGGGTCCAGCCCCGAAGGTCCTGCCACCTCTTCTGGCAGTTGCGGATCCGGCGCTTGTAGTCCCCCACGGATCTCACTGCCCGGACGATGGTCAGCCATATCTTCTGCTTCTGGTGGGCATCAACCTGTGAGGAAGACAAAGTGAGAATGCCATTACTACACATGCAACATATCCGTGCATTACACAGTTGGATATACATGTCTCAATCACAGGGGCACATGATGTACACAGGCAGTGCAACGATGGCTATGGACAGTATGCCAGCAGTTACTACATGGTATCATTGCCTGGGAAGTAAAACCTTGTTTAAATGCACTGTCACTGCACTATACCTGTTCAGTGCATGTAACTACACACTATGGGGGGTGACAACTACTCAGTGAGCCTGCTAGCCAGTGGCGTGCAGACTGTTAGCCTTGCTAGTCAGACAACATGCACATTTAGTAAGGCAGTGGACAGCACACTCACCTGCTCCCCTGCTTTCCCATACAGCTTGCTGTACTGTGGAAGGAGGCTGTCCAGCAGGGCCTGGTTCTCCTCAGTGCTGAAGGCTGGGGCTCTCTCCACAGTACGTGCCATTGCAGGGTCCAGAGGGTGCAGATACAGCAGCAGTGGTGGTGGCAGATGTCGTCCTGGAGCATGTAGTGCAGGCAAGTGAGCTCTCAGGGGAACAGCCAGCATTATATGTGTGCTGCAGAGGCAGATACTATCTCATGTGTCCAAAGTGATAGGTCCAAGTCTTTAGCATCTTCTGAATCTGGCCAATCCATGGAATTGCACCACTTACACACGCCCACAGCATCCTTCAAAAGTTCAACTTCATGACACCCATGAATTTGCAACATTGTTGTGGGTGACCAACTGAATTTCCAGCATCAGACTCGTTCAAGATTTGAAAACGCGTCCGTTGCCAGGCCAGGCCATAGCCAATGGGTGCGCACCGATCGGTCCATTGCTGTTCAACGCGTATTGCGGATACAACGCGTACCCGCTCACATTGAATGCAATGGGCCGTGCGGGCACACCGATCGGTCCATTGCTGTCCAACGCGTATTGCGGATACAACGCATACCCACTCACATTGAATGCAATGGGCCGGCCGGGCACACCGATCGGTCCATTGCTGTTCAACGCGTACCCGAGTACAACGCGTACCCGCTCACATTGAATGCAATGGGCCGGCCGGGCACACCAATCGGTCCATTGCTGTTCAACGCGTACCCGGATACAACGCGTACCCGCTCACATTGAATGCAATGGGCCGGCCGGGCACACCGATCGGTCCATTGCTGTTCAACGCGTATTGCGGATACAACGCGTACCCGCTCACATTGAATGCAATGGGCCGGCCGGGCACACCGATCGGTCCATTGCTGTTCAACGCGTATTGTGGATACAACGCGTACCCGCTCACATTGAATGCAATGGGCCGGACGGGCACACCGATCGGTACATTGCTGTTCAACGCGTACCCGGATACAACGCGTGCCCGCTCACATTGAATGCAATGGGCCGGCCGGGCACACCGATCGGTCCATTGCTGTTCAACGCGTACCCGGATACAACGCGTACCCGCTCACATTGAATGCAATGGGCCGGCCGGGCACACCGATCGGTCCATTGCTGTTCAACGCGTACCCGGATACAACGCGTACTCGCCACATTGAATGCAATGGGCCGGCCGGGCACACCGATCGGTCCATTGCTGTTCAACGCCGTATTGCGGATACAACGCGTACCCGCTCACATTGAATGCAATGGGCCGGCCGGGCACACCGATCGGTCCATTGCTGTTCAACGCGTATTGCGGATACAACGCGTACCCGCTCACATTGAATGCAATGGGCCGGCTGGGCACACCGATCGGTCCATTGCTGTTCAACGCGTACCCGGATACAACGCATACCCGCTCACATTGAATGCAATGGGCCGGCCGGGCACACCGATCGGTCCATTGCTGTACAACGCGTCCCTGTACAAGTCACTGGCATATGTCACCATGCCTGTCACAGATGAATATATGCCAGCAACATATACTTCCCAGGGAGTGAGGGGCACACCTACAACACCACACCCTGTCCACACTGTATCCTGAGGCATGTAAGGCTGCATTACCTATTCCGTGTATGGGGGTGAACATGTTGTTCTGTTGGTGGCACTTGGGGGCAGCCACTCCCAGGCTGTGCACGTGTTCATGGGGACAGAATCCTTGGTGTTTCATGTACATGACCACTGTGATGTGCAACTGTTCATTTCTGTGCATGTGGCATGGTCACATTTCACGGTGGTGTATGTGTATGTCATGTCACATACCCCCTGAGTCCCATGTGTGACGGTATGTACGTCCCAGGGTGACCCATTGCCACAATGGTGATGGTCCTCCACAGTCTGTGTGCATGTTGTGTTTACAATGTCTCTGATTCCATGTGCACAATGGGAGACAGTCTCCACATCCACGTTGTTTGTGCATGGACTTTGATGTTGTACGTGTGTGTGTCACAGACGTCCATGTCTGTCCTGCAGAGGCAACAGGGACCACTACCTGTGGGGGTCATGGTTGTTTTGCTGTGGTGTATTCATGATACACCATGTCATGCCAGTGTCCATGTGGCAATACAGGGTCCCTGGGAATCTACCTGTCGTTGAGCTGTGATGCCTGGGGCACATCTGTCCTCACATGTCACTGTGGGGTGTGTTTGGAACGTGGCAGCAGGAGATGGGAACTGTGACACGGCCTCATGATATCCCATGGCACAACCTGGGACTTGTTGATGCCACTTGTTGAACTGTGATGTTAGATGTTGGCCATGTATGTGCCATACATGTCCTTACGGAACTGCACACATCATGTACTTGTGCCTCATAATGATGTATCATGTGATATTGAGTATGGTCAATGCCACATATGTGGGGTGACTGACAATCTTTCTTTCTTCACCTATGCACTGCAGGGCACCAGCTGTCCATAGACCATTCCCTGACCTTGCAACCATGGTGGAACGGGACTGCATCCGACAGTACCGCTTCACCAGGCCGCTGATTGAGGTGTTGACGGTGCGGTTGGCCCCACATTTGCAAGCTGGCCGGACATACCCTACAGCGCTGACCCCCAAGGTGAAGGTGATGGCAGCCCTACACTTCTTTGCCACCGGTACCTTTCAACACACTATGGTGACTGCTGGTGGGATGTCACAGACCATGTTCAGCCGTGTGCTCCGCGATGTTTTGGAGGCTATGTTGATTTACCTGAACCAGTACATCTATTTCCCTAGACTCCAACAACTCACTGACGTGAAGAGTGACTTCTATGCCCTGGGGAGGATGCCGCATGTCATTGGCTCCATTGATGGGACACATGTTGCTTTTGTACCACCACAGGCCCAAGAGCAGGCATACAGGAACCGCAAACACTACCACTCGGTCAATGCACTGGTGGTATGTCTTGCAGATATGAGCATCTCACACGTCTGTGCCCGTTTCCCCGGTTCTGCACACGATGCCTACGTGATGAGGAGTAGTCGCATCCCGAGGATGATGTCACAGATGCGGAACCAGCGTGCCTGGCTTGTTGGTGTGTACTGACTTAGTGCCACTGTGTGTGTTATGCAATGTTGTGTTCCACCCTCTTTTCCAACTCAGCTAATGTGCAATTGTCTGTATGTAGGTGACTCCGGATACCCCAACATGCCGTGGTTGCTGACGCCCCTCAGGAACCCTGTGACACCAAGCCAGATGCGCTACAATGAGGCACATGGTCGGACCAGGAGAGTGATTGAGCGGACATTTGGTCTCCTGAAGAGCCGCTTCCGCTGCCTGGACAAGACAGGAGGTGCCCTCCCATATGCCCCAGCAAAGGTGTGCAAGATTGTCATCGTCTGCTGCATGCTACACAACCTGGCAGTGCGGAAGGAGTTGCCTCTCATCCTGGATGACGATGACCAACATCCGCCACCTGTGGAGGATCCTGGCCTGGACCACGATGCCAGTGATGATGATGATGATGGTGATGTCCGCACACAGCTCATCACCAACTTCTTCAGCTGAATGTGAGTATCCAGAGATGTCATGTCAATGATGTGAGTATGCATGATATGTGTTGGTGGTGCTCTGGTGCTGTTTGAGTGTGTCCATGTGCTACATGACTGTATGCGTGTAGCGATGTGTCCTTACAGGTAGTCTGTACTCCCCAACAGTGTTGACATGCTAACTTGGTTCTGGTTGGGTATCTTGTGACATGTATTGGGCATGAGTATTGCAGTTCTGTCCTGTTCTTCAGTGCTTTTGACTGTGTTTCATTTCTGTCCTTCACAGGGTACTTTCAGAGTGGTTTGGTCAACTGTGATCCCCGACACCGTGATTCGACTTCCAGGGTGGTAGCTGTCGTGTCCCTACAGGTGATGTGTGCCACACCAATGGACTTCCTTCCTTCTACACTTGTTGACTGTGTGCCCGCTGCCAGGTGGGATTGCCTTGCATCTGTAGTGGTTACAACATGTTGCAAATGTGTAATAAACCTGTGCTTCACTTTGTGATGTGCGTTGTCTGTGGTCACACATCTGACTGACATTTGCTTACTGCACCAGTGGGCTAGTTGACAGAGACTGTGAATAGGTGTTGTGTCTGTGCATTGCACCGTATTTCCTGGCAACATCAGTGTAGGCGATGAGTCAGATGGGCTAGGTGTGTATATGTTGTGTAGCCCTGGTGGTGTGTCTCCCTCATATGTGTCACGTTTCCATGACTCACATGCCTGTGTTGTACTTGCTGTAGCAGTTAGCATGCACAGTGTAATTTCGCAGGTCATCATCTCCATGACAGGAACCACGTTGGAATCACAACAGAGGCAGGTATGGTGTATTAGTGTGTTTATTGTCATACATGTGTGTGTATAGTGCACAGGATGGTGGGTGCTGTACATTTTGATTTCAATCCTAAGTTCCTAGATGAATTGGAAGTCCTGGTAGCAGATATGTCCAGAATAAAGTCCACAGTCATCTGATACATTGGTCCAACTTGTACTCCCCATGTCATGTGGGGGAGTTGTGTTGCAGTCAACAGGGTGAACAGTTTGCGCACAAAGGTGATTATCCAGTACAGGTTTTGGCTTCCTGGGGGTTGCACATGGCCATCGGCCTCTCACTTGCCCCTCCTCGGACGACCCCTCTTCTTTGGGGGGGGGACCCTCAAGTGCAGGCTGCTGCGGTGCAGGGGACTCTCCGCCAGAGTCATCCTCCCTTCCTGTGGCAGTTGCAGTTGTTTCAGCACCAGATGTTGAGGGCACACAGGGAGGTGTTGACTGGTTGCTGCTCATCTGGCGGAGGCATTGTAATATGTCCCTATGCACCGCCGTCATCTCTTGCAGTGTGTCCCACTTGGACTCCACGCGGGACATGTGCGAGTCCAAGCGGGCATGATGGGCAGCCTGCTGCTGTTTAATGTCCCTGAGGAGCCCCACTACCTTGCTGAGCTCTCCGGTGCTGGACTGGTACGCATCGGCTATGCGTACCAGTTGTGGGTCATCATGCAGTCCAGACCCCTCTGCGATCAGTGACCTATGTCTCCCACCCCTCCCACCACCCCTGGCGACACGTGCAGTACCTGAGGTGGCACGCACAGGTGACCCTGGGCCCCCTTGGGGGTTGTTGGTGGTGTTGGTGTCCATAGCCCCACGTTGGTCCAGGGTCCCTGTGCTGGTGGTGGTGGTGCTCCTTGGTCTGTCCGTGTCAGCAGGGGTGGTATGTGTGTTGACAGTCGTTGGAGGGGTGGGTGCAGGGGGTGCAGCTGGTGGTCCTGCTGGTGCTGCATGATGACTTGCTCCGGAGGTGCCAGGTAGGTCTTCGTCATCCGAGGAGGGCAGAAGCTGTTCCACACCAGTGAGCTCCGTTTCCCCTTGAGCCTGGGACAGGGACTCCTCAGCATCTGCTGCTGTGTCCCCATCATCACCTGTTTTTGGGAGACACACACAATGTATGTTATGTTTCTGCAGGCATGAATGGTTGACACACATGACAGTTGTGACTGTACCTCTGGATGCAGGCCTGTACATTGCATTGTCCTATGTTGTCACAATCAGAGGTTGATATTGGTGTAGCACATTGTCCTGCATACTTTGGGCATTTCTATATGAATGTTGGGGTGTGTACATGGTCTGCATTGGTTGTATTTGGTTGACATCCGGCCCTCCTTCCCACCCAGCCAGATATTCCACCATGGAACGTGCTTCCATTGCAGGGAGTGCAAGTTGTCTTTCAGGATGTCAGTCAGTGGTGTCCTGCTGTTGGTTGGTGCACAGTTGCCAGCAGGGCCTTGTGCTCCCCACAGCAGTACCCAGTGTCAGCCATCTTGTCAGTTCTTTTCCACTCCCTGTGATGTGCGCATGGTTCAGGGTGGTGTTGATGGGACAGTTGTGGGGGTGACCAATATCTGTGACTACCACTCCCATCATGCTATTGCCTCCACCCCACTTCCCAGCATGCCCATACTTACTTGCTTTTGGGTGGACTTCACTGTGTGTGAGTGTGAGAGCAATGGCAAGATGGCTGACAGTGGTGTCCTGCTGTTGGTTGGTGCCCAGTTCCCAGCAGGGCCATGTGCTCCCCACAACTGAGCACCAGTGTCAGCCATCTTTGTAGTGGCTTTTGACTCCCTTTGAGGTGTGCATGCTTGGGTGTGAGCTTGCTGGGCCTTGTGGGTGGGGGATGTTGGGCTGTGACTACCACTCCCATCATGCTATTGCCTCCACCCCACTTCCCAGCATGCCCATACTTACTTGCTTTTGGGTGGACTTCACTGTGTGTGAGTGTGAGAGCAATGGCAAGATGGCTGACAGTGGTGTCCTGCTGTTGGTTGGTGCCCAGTTCCCAGCAGGGCCATGTGCTCCCCACAACTGAGCACCAGTGTCAGCCATCTTGTCAGTTCTTTTCCACTCCCTGTAATGTGCGCATGGTTCAGGGTGGTGTTTATGGGACAGTTGTGGGGGTGACCAATATCTGTGACTACCACTCCCATCATGCTATTGCCTCCACCCCACTTCCCAGCATGCCCATACTTACTTGCTTTTGGGTGGACTTCACTGTGTGTGAGTGTGAGAGCAATGGCAAGATGGCTGACAGTGGTGTCCTGCTGTTGGTTGGTGCCCAGTTCCCAGCAGGGCCATGTGCTCCCCACAGCAGTACCCAGTGTCAGCCATCTTGTCAGTTCTTTTCCACTCCCTGTGATGTGCGCATGGTTCAGGGTGGTGTTGATGGGACAGTTGTGGGCGTGACCAATATCTGTGACTACCACTCCCATCATGCTATTGCCTCCACCCCACTTCCCAGCATGCCCATGCTTCCTTCCTTTGACTCTGCTTCCCTGTGGGGTTGTGTGCCTGTGCTGACAAGATGGCTGACAGTGTTATCCTGGGGTTAGTTTTGCTACAAGTCCCATGTGTGTCCCTGTGCTTCACACTGCATGACCCAGGGTTGTGGTTCTTTGTGGGATATTTGATTACAGTGTGAGGCAATGCATTCTCCCAGGTGAGTTGTGTGGAGTTTGTGTTAGGGGTGTGTGTGAGTGGAGCTGCTGGTAACTATGGTCAGTGCTGTCAGTCCTCCTTCCCACCCAGCCAGATTCTCCACCATGGAACGTGCTTCCGTTGCAGGGAGTGCAAGTTGTCTTTCAGGATGTCAGTCGGTGGTGTCCTGCTGTTGGTTGGTGCACAGTTGCCAGCAGGTCCTTGTGCTCCCCACAGCAGTAGCCAGTGTCAGCCATCTTGTCAGTTGTTTTCCACTCCCTGTGATGTGAGCATGGTTCATGGTGGTGTTGATGTGCGCATTGTGAGGGTGGGCAATATCTGTGACTACGACTCCCATGATGCTATTGGCTACACTGACTTGCCCAGCATACACAAGTTTCCTTCCTTTCAGTGGGCTTCACTGTGAGGTGGTGTTGTAGTGGTGGCTACATGTCTGGATGTGTTTGTTAGTTATATTTGTGCCACTGCCTAGCTGTAGTTGTAGTTGTGTTTGTACATGTGATGACACAGTTACATATCACTATGAGATGGCATGTGTTGTGTTTATCTGACTGACATACACATTTTGGGATGATTCTGTTCTGGTTGGTGTGTATTTGCTTAGGGTGCATGGTTTGACTCTCCCCTTGACAGTGATGTGTGTGTATTGTCGCACAATATTGTGTACATTTGTTGTGTACTCACCAGGCTCTGGGATGTTTACTAGTCCATAGACGCTCACTGGTGGTAGGATGGCCCGCACCTTCTCCTCCCAGGGCCTGAGGTATACTGGTTTGGCAGGAGGGCCACTGCCGGTGTGTTGGCTCAAGAGGTAGTCCTTCTTCAACAGCTCCCTGACCCTCCTGCGCACGTCATACCACCTGTTCTGGATGTCTACCTTTGTCCGCAAACATGGTGATTGTGCGTTCACCCTGTCGACAATCCTCTCCCACATCTTGGTTTTCTGCGACATGGGTGTCTGTTGGACCAGTGTACCAAACAGCTGTGGCTCTACCCTGAGGATCTCATCTACCAGGACTTCCAATTCACTATCTAGGAACTTATGATTCTTCTTTGGGGGCATGGTGATGGGTGGTGATGGTGAGTGATGTGTGTGTTGGTTTGCAGGTGAGGGTGTGTGAGTGTGTGTTTAGCTGGGTGTATGTGAGGGTGCTATTTGTTGAGGTGCTGATGGTGTGTGGCTTGTGTGATGGATGAGCTGTGGGTGGGTGGGTGGTTGCTGTCTGTTTTGTGCTGGCAGGTCATTAGAATTTGCAAAGGATCATGGTAGGGATTTGTGTCCTTTATATGGGTGGAGTTGTGGGTGTGTCTTTGTTCCCTGTACCCCCCCCCCAGTATTTATTGGCTTTGTAATTGCTTGTTTGGTCTTTTTTTGTGTGTTTTGTCCCTTTGTACTTTTTGTGCATGTAGGAGACGTTCTTGTGACCGAGTCGGACCCTGCAGTTGTCTCGTACGAGCTTCTCCGAGTCGTTCACGTTGTGTTTGTGCTGTTTTCTATGCTACGTACGCGTCGGTCGCGGTGTATTGGGTTGCTTCTGCTCGCAGTTTTGTATGCGTGTCGGTCGTACGGCTTGGGCTCTGTGCGACTCGGTCGTGTTTTCCACGCGTTGCATCGTACTGCGCGGGTCGGACTTTGCGGGTACGTTTCGTTCGGGTTCATTCCTGGTGCGTGTCGGTCGGTTCGATTCGCGTGGTTTTCCGGCCGGATGGCTGTTTTCCGCGCGGCTCGGTCGTTCGGCTTGTGTTCCGTACGAGTCGGTCGGATTTTGCACGCTTCTCATCGTACTTTGCGGGTCGGCCTGCACCTGTACGTGTTGGTCGGTATTGATTCCGGCTCCGAGTCGGTCGGTACGTTTTCCGGCCCGAATCGGAATCGGCCCCTAAGTGTTTGCCTACATATTTCACAATTTATAGGTGTTGTAAAGGATTATGAGGCAAATACATTTAGCACACATTACACACTACGGTTAATATACAGAAAAAGTCACAACTTTCATTCAAAGCTCTCACTTTCATTTTGGATCCCAATGCGCAGTGACCATAACACTCTCTACCAACCATAATATATTTTCAGTTAGGTCAGCACAGCCTTTTACTCAATTATATTACCCATTACATAAAGCATTAATTTATTTTCTTCCATATTTTATACGTGTCCCCAAATACACACAACCCATACACCACATTTGCCCCTACCATGCACTCCGGCTCACACAACTCTCAATATCTTTTAGTTTATATTTCTACTATCCTTTAATTAACACACTAAACCTTACACCACACTCACACACTCTCAAAATTTGCAAACTGCAGCTGGGGCAGCTTCTACCTACTCTGGGGCACAAATTTCCATTCCCCTGGGCTTCCTTCCTTCTCTCCACACACAGGGATTTCTTCTTTACAGCTCATAACACACTCTCATATATCCACAAATAACATGGGCCCACATCACTAACTGCATAACACGCTCTACCGCTGCTGCTATCCCTCCCAGGGTGAAACTGCTTTATAACGCTTTACACCAACTAATATTCTTTACATGCTCTTTATTTTATATTAATTTTAATTCTGCAAACATTAAAATTTATTGGTATTTTCTGTTACCTCTATCTTGTTACCACTCACACGGTGTGATAGTACCATGACAAACTTTGCTATTATGTACATACTCTCCTTTATAACGGTCGTTCCCAGCCTTTACAGTTAAAAGCGCTTGCCTACATATTTCACATATTTTTATTTGGCTCATAATTGTTTACAACACATTTTCTTTCCCACACATTACGCACTATGATTAATATGCAGAAAAAGTCACAACTTTCCTTCAAAGCTCTCCCTTTAATTTGGGATAGAAATGCGCAGTGACCATGACATTGTCTACCAACCATAATATATTTTCTGTTAGGTCAGCAGTAACTTTTACACAAATATATTACCCATTACATTAGGCATTTAATTACTATCTTCCATATTTTATACACTAGACCAAATACACAACAACCCACACACTACATACGCCCTACCACACACTCCCGCTCACACAACTCTCATACCTTTTTGTTTATATTTCTATTATCCTTTAATGAACACACTAAGGCCCTCATTACGAAGTCAGTGAGGCCACCCCCGACAGGCCGTCAGAGGCGGGCCCACCAACATCTGCAGCAGCGGACCGACCGGCGAATTATGATCCGGCGGTCGGAGGCATAGGGTGGAGGGACCAACCACTGCTCTTCCAATGGGCTGAAGGAGCCCATTGGGGCAGTGGTGGGAACGTAATCCCTGCAATAGTGGTGGTGCCTGCTCAGGCACCGCTGTAGGGATTATGATGTCCGTTTCCCTCTCCTTTTCATGGCGGTCCAACTGCCATGAAAAGACACGGGAAATGGACTTTGGGGGCCCCAAGCAAGGCCCCCGTCCACCCTGGGCCTCCGCTACAGGCCCCGTGCGACACATGTGGTGCCACCAAAACACCCATGCACCCTGTGCTAGGCACCACATGGTGCCTGGCACACGGAGCAGGGATGTTTGTAAACATGCCTTTTGCCATTGGAGCTTGTGCTGTGGCCCTTTTCCAGGCCGGAGCACAAGCCTCAATTGAAAAATGCATGTTTCCAACCGCCTTCAGGGCAGTCGGATCATAATAAGGTGGGTGGAGCCGCCGATTACATGTCGGACGGACTCCATCCCAATACGATGTTGGTCTGACACTCGTCTGATCAGCATCGTAATGAGGGCCTAAGTCTTACACTACGCTCACACACTCTCATAATTTGCAAACTGCAGCTGGGGCAGCTTCTACCTACTCTGGGGCACACATTTCCATTCCCCTGGGCTTCCTTCCTTCTCTCCACACACAGGGATTTCTTCTTTACAGCTCATAACACACTCTCATATATCCAAAAATCACATGGGCCCACATCTCTAAGTGCACAACATGCTCTACTGCTCCTGCTACCCCTCTTAGGGTCGAACTGCTTTATAACGCTTTATAGCTGCTACTATTCTTTGAAAGCGCTAACTTATTTTAATCCGGCAAACATTAAAACTTTATTGTATTTTGTGTTAGTCATATGTTGTTATTGGACCAAGGTGTAAAAACACCACAACAAGCTTTGCTGTTACGTTTACATTAGCTAGTGGGTGCAAGTGCGTCAAGACAAGCTTTTACAGTGCTAGAGCTGCTATTATTTTTACTTCTGTTGCAAGCCCATTTCTGTACTGCACTTTCAGGTACCCAAATACTTGGGGTTGTTTTTTGGGTTTGCGTCCAGTTTTCGTTGTTCCTGAGAAAAACTGCACATTTAACACACTCTCCTTTATCGCAGCCTTCCCTGGCTTTACAGTTAAAAGTGTTTGCCCACATTTTTCACATACTTTTATTGCCCTCATAATCGTTCACTACACGTTTACTTAGCACACAGTACACACTAGTCGTACCTTTTACTGTCACTCTCTCTCTCCATTTAACTCAAGCAATTTTTATAGACTCTCTCTTTCCCTCTCTCAATATCTACCTCTTTATCTTTCAATACCTTTTCTATCTCTCTCAAACAAAAACAACTCTGTCTTCACTTTAACTCTACAACATCTATACACACATCTCTACCTATCTTTATACCACATCACTAAAACCTGCTCTCAAATGGACTCACGCGCTTCTTTCATTATCGGCCTCCGGGTGGGCCAGGTCCTGTGGGCATTATGGAAAAAAGTAGAGGGGTCCATGGGACCCCCTCCTGGTGCTTATTATGCCCTGGGGACCGCCACCTCCCCGGGGCTTCTTTGAATATTAATGCGGGAGAGGCCTGTATGGCCTTCCCTGTATGGCCTCCTGGCACACTACTGGTTGGGGAATTAATTTCACTTTACTCCTGAGTGCCTCAGGACTAAAGTGAACTTCTTCCCCCAACCAGTAGTGCTCCAGGAGGTGCGTTTTCAGAGTGGTGGAGAAAGGGTGTGTGGCCTCTGACAACCTCTCAGCAATCCAGATGTGTGGGTCTTACTGGAGGTAACAGGAGGGGTAGTTGGCCCTCAAGTACCCTCAATAGGGGGCTTCCCCCTACTAGTAGTGTGCCAGGAGGCACGTTTGCAGAGTGGTGGAGAAAGGGGGCGTTGCCTCCGACAACCTCTTAGCAATCCCGCTGTGTGGGACTTACTGGAGGTAACAGGAGGGGTAGTTGGCCCCTGAGGATGTCCTTGGGGGCCAACTACCCCTCCTGTTACCTCCAGTAAGTCCCACACAGCGAAATTGCTAGGAGGTCTTTGGAGGGCATGCCCTCTTTCTCCACCACTCTGCAAATGCACCTCCTGGTGCACTACTTAAGCTGCTAACGATCCTGTTCACTGTTTACCCAGGAGAGGTCGCACTTGCACTGAGGACTCTGCAGGGGGACTACATTTCCCGTCACCCCCTGTGCTTGGAGAGTGCTCTTAAGCGCAGCGCCGGCTGGCGGCCATCGTAGCCACTAATGATCATGTTCACTGTTTACTCAGGAGGGGAGAGGACGCGCTTGCACTGAGGACTCTGAAAGGGGAACTGCGTTTCCCGCCAGCCCCTGCGCTTGGAGAGCGCTCTTAGCGCAATGCCGGCTGCGGCTCGGGACACGCGCGGGAGTTGGCCGGGCCAATGGCAGGCCCGTCCATGCCTGTCATTACCCGGAAGAGGCTGGGCTGGGCCACCCCCCTAACTTCTGATTTTAGCAATTGAATGGGCTGTTCTCTTCAAGGCAATTGTTCCCCCAAACTGTTGAAAGTATTGAAGATACAGTATGGCCAGGAGGAAAACCAAAACTACAGATGTAGGAGGGGAAATAACTAACACGTTGGACTCCTTCCTGACAAGAGCAGCGGACGTGCTCTCAAAGGAGATCGAGTTGACAGAGTTTCGCCTCTCATTAGAAGAGGTAAGAACCGTCATGATTCCGAATGACGCAGTTGCTTCATCAGTCCCGTTAAACGATAACAGAACCACCGTCACCCCTTCCCTTGCATCACCTGGTTTTTCTAAAGCCTCTGTAATTGATTCGAGCCCAGACGCTGAGCCACCAGGCAAAAGGAAGCGTGGAAGGGTCAAAAAATCTGTTAAGACCAAGACTGTTAAGACTGCCAATATTAATGGAACTAGTTATTCGGACACACCTGTGATCGCAAACCTAACTACTGCTCTTAGGCCGGTTTTACTGCCTTCTATTGACGATTTCTCTTAAAAATTTGAATTAATTGCTTTAACCTATCTTCAACCAATCCTAATCAGATTGACTGAAATAGAGAATAGTATAACGTTGCTCTCCAGGAGGGAATCCGGTCCTGGTGTAGGGGAGTGGAATGAGGGTAGTTGCACACAACCTCAAATGCCATCCTCCTGCCCGCCCCCACTGTCATTCCTGTTTTGGTGTAGAGGGAATTGCATCAGCACTAATGGCTGAAAACCTAGTAGATCACTCCAGTGCTCAACCTATCAACTATGTGAGAGAAGGAAGAGAAAACGCTGATGCCCTACTGCCCAAACCACCACACCCCCATATATCTCTAATGGGAGAAGGGCGTTGAGTAAGGAGGTCGGAAAGGGTGGGTAGAGGAATAGCCCCCAGTGGCAATACTGAGTGCAAAGACGCAAGTACTGCTAATGACCAAGGGTATATGAACTTTCAGTCAACCCAGTCGCTCAAATATGGAGAGACTCTGGACCTCCCCCCTGCTGCATGCCCGTTTGTAATTATTTTAGCCAGTATTCCGACATTGAAACCTAATCAACAGAGCAATTAATGCATAAGGTTTTACATTGGCTGTCCTGATTTTATGCTGGCAGGATCAACATATATCAACACCTCATCATGGCACGAAGAGTAAACTGGGTGGGGTTTGCAACAAAAACAATAGGGAGGGTATTGTATCGTTATAAACTTTAACAATCAGTATTTGGTTGGTGAATTATTGAGGACATTGCCCAATATCCCAACGTTTGACAGCGAGATTTTTGCACTGCCACTAGGCTTTTTTTATAAACCCTCTAGCATTATTATATCTGCATACAAAAGGGCGAAGGCCTCTAACTTCTCTTGCCCCCTTCCTAATTCCAACTCTCTCCCTAATCCCTGCTGTGTTCAGATGAATCCTCCCATACTGGTCAGCAATAGATTCACACCACTGCACTGATTTACTTCATAAAACCCAGCAAACCCGCTTTGAACAAGTGGGTGAGTCCCCTTAATAGGGAATCCCAATCCAGAGGAAGGCGATTTTGACTCTTTAAAAAATATCTCTTGGAACATAACGGGCTATAAACAGAAAAGAACTAACTCTGACTGGTTAGCCCTGGTGACACAGCATGACATCCTATGTTTCCAAGAAACATGGGAAATCGATGGCATCCATACAGATGGGTACTCCTCTTATCAGACACACGCAGCGTGTTCTACTGCTGGCTGTTATAGTAGGGGGTTAATAGCTCTAGTATCCAACGTAGCCAGGCTTAAGGTAAAAAGATTTTTGGACACTTCATTATATTACCACATCTTGTGAAATTATGTGAGGGCCATAAAGGTCATAAAGGGCGGGATTGGATCCTCATTAATTTCTATAATAATAATTTTGGTGTCAATATGGTGACAGTATTAGATCGCTTAGAAAGGGACATTAGTCAATTTCGGAATTCTTATCATAAAAACCTAGATGTAGTTTGGGTGGGTGATTTTAATTCCCATAACAGCAGGAGGATGACTGTATGTGGCATGATTGATGGTAATGGGGATTGTCTCCCTTACTTCCAGCACAATGAATACGGGGACATTCTGAATAGACTGATAACAAGCCTTAGCCTCGACATAATCAATCCTTGTAATATTAGCACGGGTAAGATAGATGCCACGTTTTCTATCAGGTCTTATTACTCAGTGCTTGATTATATATTGGTTTCAGAAGCTATTAGAGTGTATTTTTCAAAAATTAAAACAACTTTTAATGCCTTTAGCGATCACGCGGCAATTACTTGCCATATGCAGTGTGGACAAAGACAAAAACTCCCTAAGAATCTTTTACTTAAACCCTATATTGGAAAGAAAAATTTTGTCACCTTGAAATGGGAAAAAGTTAACACCTAAAAATTTGTTGGGGGGATTGTGGCCAAAATGAGGCAGGAAATTGACAAATGTCTAGAGCTAAATCCAACAGGTGACCATATACCACTAGCTTTTGACCATATCTTAGTAGAAATCAAAGAGAACCTACTCCGCCCAAAGTTGCATAACAAACATACGGAGGTATGGTGGTTTGATGATGCCTGCTCCAAAGCCCTAAGAACACTTCATGCTGCCTTAAGATCTATCGCACAAGATAATACTTTGGTGAGATCACTGCGCCACACATACAAACTAGGGAGAGTAGCTCGATTGATGGCGCTGAAAGAGGAGGCGTGGGAGAATTACAAAGTGCAGCCGCATTGAGAGATAGTAAGGGTTTTTGGAGTATAGCTAATGCCCCCTTCTTAAAAGAAGATATAGAGATTACTTTAGAATCGTGTGTTATGGAGGAGGCATGTGTGGCTCGTTTTGAAGAAGTATTTGGGATACCAGGAGAGGCAACTAGTTCACTTATAGATTCACCCGTTTCTTCTGCAGGATGCCTTTCACCGTTTAGCTTGGAAGAATAAAAGCATGCATTGAATCAGTGTAGTAGATTAAAAGCACCAGGACCTGATGGGGTCCCTATAGATTTCTTTATAGATAATCAGGACCTCTGGACCCCACTTCTTACTAATGTTTTTAATACAATAGCACACACAGTGTTCTATCTTCTTGGGAAAAGACGGTCATTATCCCTATTTATAAAAAAGAGGATAAGGCAAACCCAAAAATTATAGACTGATTTCCTTACTGGATAGCACAGCTAAATTAATGGGCCGGCTACTTTTAAATAGATTGGAGGAATGGGCCTCTGAAAGGAACATAATAATTCCCTCGCAATACAGCTTTCGGAAAGGGGACAATCGATGGAAGAAATGAGAATTGAGACCTCGATAACTAATTTTGTTCGCAAGATGTATACCGATGCCACGGCTTGCGTCCGTTATGCTAGAGAGGGCGAGCGTACAAGACACTTTAGTATTACCTGCGGAGTGAGACAGGGGTATGTTCTCACCCCTTTTTTATTTGCATTATACACCAATGCTATAGAGCCGGCTTTGGATGGATCCACTACAGATGTCCCTCTTGTTAACTCATACTCCTCTATGCAGAAAATGCAGTGCTGCTGGCACGAACTGTCAATGCACTGCAAAGACTCATTGCAGAGTACACAAACTTTATGGGGAATTTGGCCCTGAAAGTTAATGAATCAAAGTTATGGCAGGGTCAAAGCTCAAGAAATACCCAAGAATGCATATAGAGGGACGTAAGCTTGAGATTGTGAATACCTTTAAATATTTGGGGGTCATGTTCGATAGGGAGAGTAACTGGCAAAGTATGCTGATTAACAGGGGGCTGCTAATGGAAAAAAAGCATTGGAGGGCTTTTTAGCTTTATAAAAATAACTGGAGCAAAACCAATTGATACAATAAAAAAGATTTATGAGGCAAAGGTAGTCTCTTTTGCCACTTACGGGGCAGCATGGGGCCTGACGTATCTAAACTGCAAAGGATAGAGGATGGTTTTTTGAAAAGACTAGGTTGTCTCCCACGCACTTGTTCTTCCTATAACTGTCACTCTGAATTGAACCTGCCTTATATTACGGACCAGGTCCACATTGCTCCACCATAAGAAGAAGAAGACTAACTTCAAAGGTGGGTCTCACATATACAACAAGGGGAGTGATGTTAACACTGACTATATCCATATGAATTGTTTGTTTTATGATGTGACCCATTTTATTCTTCTATATGATTTTAATAACTTTTTATGTACTTGTATGTGTCTGTTGTATTTATAATGGTGTGGTACAAATGATTGATTGATGTAGAATACTTTTTATGCCACTTGTAGCAGCAAAATAAAGTTATTATGACTGACTGACTGACTACTTAAACAGACGTAGCAGCAAAAAAGGCTGAACGGATTTACATGAAATTTGGTAGGAAAATAGATTATAGTGGGGAAAGAGTCCTGTTTGTTATTTGATCTCAAATTTGTTCAGTAGTTTTAAAGTAATTGGAAACAAAAACCTAGTGATAAATATTTGGCTGCAGTATACTGTGGTATATGGCGAAGATAAAACAATATTATTGGTTAATGAAAGCCCTTGCAAAATAAAATGTCAGCCACATTGTTTAGACCATACTAAGGGGTCGATTCCGATCTCGGCCGGTAGGGCACCGAATCGGATTCGGCTGAACCGGATCCGATTCGGAGCCCTTTTTCCAGACCGATTCGTACGTGCGTCCGGGCGAGCGAGTACGATGCGAGCGCGTGCGAATTCGCCGACCGACTCGTTCGCGGGTCCCAACCGCTCTGACCGACTCGCACGGATGCGCCTCGAACCGCGCAATGGAGACGTTCCCCGGCCGGGCAAGTACGATGCGCGCCTCGAGCAGTCCGACCGACTCGCGCAGTCCGGCTCCAAAGAGCAGTCGGAGCCGCACTTTGGGGGTCCGTGTCAGACACCCTGTACGCGTAGCTGCGCGAGTCGCACACAGGGGGGACCCATGGGTCCCCCCTACCTGTGCATGTACGGCGCGAGTCGGTTCGACGCGTACCCGCTTTAGGGGGCACCCTTGTTGAGTCAATGCGAGCCCGCGTACGCGTTGTACGACCGGCTCCCATTGACTTCAATGGGAGTCCGACCGAATCGAGTCCGATAGCATACGTACGCATCGTACTCGTTCGGTCGGGCTGCTAGGGTCCGATTCGGTCGGAAATCTCTCCGGGTCCGGCTCGGTCGGAGAGATTTCCTGCCCGAATCGGAATCGGCCCCTTAGTCTTTGCTCTGTGCTTTAATGTTTAATGTGAACTAGATCTTATTACTCTTTTTCTAATATATAGGAAGAAATGAGGCAGTTTAGCAAAGTCTGTAGACTTAGGAAAAAGTACTTTTATTGATTTATATATTTTGTAAAAAGTTTACAGAGAACTGAGGTACTATTACAAAATTATCCAGAAAGTACAGCGGCACTTAATGAAATAAAAAGAAAAAATTATATATAACAAAACAACATTAGACATAATTTAGTGTGGTTCTTAAAAGAGACTTTGTTTTTTTTAAATAAACAAAGTTATATCATTTTGCCAAGCCACGTTTAGGCTTGTAATTAAAATATGTTTTTCATAGGTTGAAAAAATGTACACCATTAGGATGATATAATGCTGCATTGCCATATTTTATATTTAAATGAAAAATGGAAGACATTTTATGATCATGAAGGAATGCTGATACTGCTTTCTTGACAGTCTTAGAATTTTTTTTAACTAAGTAACTAAGCAGCATTTACAGTAGACCACTTCCCCTTTTGTCTCGAATAAATATTTGAGAACACAAAGGGGTCGATTCCGATTCGGGCCGGAAAAAGCACCGACCGACTCGGATCCGGAAATAATACCGACCGACACGTACCCGTGGCGCACGATACGCCAAGTACGATGCCAGGCGTGAAAAATCCGACCGACACGTACCGAAACCAAGTCGACCGACCGAGCCGCACGGAAAACAGCAATCCGGCCGGAAAAACACGCGAATCCAACCGACCGACACGCACCCGGAACAAATCCGACCGAAACGTACACGCGAACTCCAAACCGCAAAGTACGATGCAAGGCGCGAAAACCACGAGCGAGTCGGACGGAGGCCAAGCCGTACGACCGACACGCATACAAAACCGAGCCGAAGCAACACAAAACACCGCGACCGACGCGTACGCAGCATAGAAAACTGCACAAACACAGCGCGAACGAAACGGAGAACACCGTACGAGACAAATGCAGGGTCCGACTCGGTCACAAGAACGTTTCCAACATACACAAACAGCACAAAGGAAAAATCACCCAAAAAAAGGCCAAACAAGCAATTACCAAGCCAATAAATACTGGGGGTGGGGACAGAGAACAAAGACACACCCACAACTCCACCTATATAAAGGACACAAATCACAACCATGAGCCTTTGCAAATGCCATTCCACTGCCAGCACCCAAGAGAAAGCAACCACACACCCACAGCTCATCCCTCACACAAGCCACACACCATCAGCACACCAACAAATACCTACCTCACATACACCCAGCAAAACACACACTCACACACCCTCACCTGCACACCAACACACACATCACTCACCATCACCACCCATCACCATGCCCCCCAAGAAGAATCCCAAGTTCCTAGATAGTGAATTGGAAGTCATGGTAGACGAGATCCTCAGGGTGGAGCCACAGCTGTTTGGCACACTGGTCCAACAGACCCCCATCTCCCAGAAAACCAAGATGTGGGAGAGGATCATCAACAGGGTGAACGCACAATCACCATGTCGGCGCACAAAGAGCGACATCCAGAATAGGTGGTATGACGTGCGCAGGAGGGTACGGGACCTGCTGAAGAAAGACTACATCAACAGCCAATACACCGGCAGTGGCCCTCCTGCCAAGCCAATATACCTCAGGCCCTGGGAGGAGAAGGTGCGGGCCATCCTTCCGCCAGTGAGCGTATATGGACTAGAGGACATCCCAGAGCCTGGTGAGTACACAACAAATGTACACAATATACTGCCACAAAACACACACATCACTGTCAAGGGGAGAGTCAAACCATGCACTCATAGCAATTACACAGCAACCAGAACAGAATCATCCCAAAATGTGTATGTCAGTCAGATAAACACAACACATGCCATCAAAAAAGTCACATCCAACTGTGCCAACACATGTACAAACACAACTACAACTACAGCTAGGCAGTGGCACAAATAGAACTAACAAACACATCCACACATGTAGCCACCACAACAACACCAACACACAGTGAAGACCACTCAAAGGAAGGAATTCTGTGTATGCTGGCCAAGTCAGTGTAGCCAATAGCATCATGGGAGTCGCAGTCACACATATTGCCCCCCCACAACTGTCCCATCAACACCACCCTGAACCATGCTCACATCACAGGGAGTGGAGAAGGACTCACAAGATGGCTGACACTGGCTACTGCTGTGGGGAGCACAAGGCCCTGCTGGCAACTGTGCACCAACAAACAGCAGGACACCACTGACTGACATCCTGAGAGACAACTTACACTCCCTGCAATGCAAGCACGTTCCATGGTGGGATATCTGGCTAGCTGGGTGGGAAGGGGGACTTGCAGCACTGACCATAGTCACAAGCACCTCCCCTCACACACACCCCAACACAAACTCCACAGAACCCACCTGGTAGAATGCAATGCCCCCATCCTAACACAAGATCCCACAAAGAACCACCACCCTGGGTTATGTTGTGTGAAGCACAGGGACACTCTTGGGACTTTTAGCCAAACAACTGCCAGGACAACACTCCCAGCCATCCTGTCAGCACAGCCAGCCCACCCCACAGGGAAGTAGAGTCAAAAGGAAGGAAGCATGGGCATGCTGGGAAGGGGGTGGAGGCAATAGCATGATGGGAGTCGTAGTCACTGATATTGGTCACCCCCACAACTGTCCCATCAACACCACCCTGAACCATGCTCACATCACAGGGAGTGGAGAAGGACTCACAAGATGGCTGACACTGGCTACTGCTGTGGGGAGCACAAGGCCCTGCTGCCAACTGTGCACCAACAAACAGCAGGACACCACTGACTGACATCCTGAGAGACAACTTACACTCCCTGCAATGCAAGCACGTTCCATGGTGGGATATCTGGCTAGCTGGGTGGGAAGGGGGACTTGCAGCACTGACCATAGTCACAAGCACCTCCCCTCACACACACCCCAACACAAACTCCACAGAACCCACCTGGTAGAATGCAATGCCCCCATCCTAACACAAGATCCCACAAAGAACCACCACCCTGGGTTATGTTGTGTGAAGCACAGGGACACTCTTGGGACTTTTAGCCAAACAACTGCCAGGACAACACTCCCAGCCATCCTGTCAGCACAGCCAGCCCACCCCACAGGGAAGCAGAGTCAAAAGGAAGGAAGCATGGGCATGCTGGGAAGGGGGTGGAGGCAATAGCATGATGGGAGTCGTAGTCACTGATATTGGTCACCCCCACAACTGTCCCATCAACACCACCCTGAACCATGCTCACATCACAGGGAGTGGAGAAGGACTCACAAGATGGCTGACACTGGCTACTGCTGTGGGGAGCACAAGGCCCTGCTGCCAACTGTGCACCAACAAACAGCAGGACACCACTGACTGACATCCTGAGAAACAACTTACACTCCCTGCAATGCAAGCACGTTCCATGGTGGGATATCTGGCTAGCTGGGTGGGAAGGAGGACTTGCAGCACTGTCCATAGTCACAAGCACCTCCCCTCACACACACCCCAACACAAACTCCACAGAACCCACCTGGTAGAATGCAATGCCCCCCATCCTAACACAAGATCCCACAAAGAACCACCACCCTGGGTTATGTTGTGTGAAGCACAGGGACACTCTTGGGACCTCTAGCCAAACAACTGCCAGGACAACACTCCCAGCCATCCTGTCAGCACAGCCAGCCCACCCCACAGGGAAGCAGAGTCAAAAGGAAGGAAGCATGGGCATGCTGGGAAGGGGGAGGAGGCAATAGCATGATGGGAGTCGTAGTCACAGCTCTACATCCCCCACCACATGGCCCAGCAAGCTCACACTCACGCATGCACATCCCACAGAGAGTGGAAAGGCCCATCAAAGATGTCTGACACTGTTGCTGTGTCGTGGGGAACACAAGGGCATGCTGGGTACTGCACACCAACCAACAGCAGGACACCACTGTCAGCCATCTTGCCATTGCTCTCACACCCACACACACTGAACTCCCCACAAAAGCAAGTAAGTATGGGAATGCTGGGAAGTGGGGTGGAGGCAATAGCATGATGGGAGTCGTAGTCACAGACATAGCTCACCCCCACAACTGTCCCATCAACACCACCCTGAACCATGCTCACATCACAGGAAGTGGAGAAGGACTCACAAGATGGCTGACACTGGCTACTGCTGTGGGGAACACAAGGCCCTGCTGGCAACTGTGCACCAACAAACAGCAGGACACCACTGACTGACATCCTGAGAGACAATTTACACTCCCTGCAATGCAAGCATGTTCCATGGTGGGATATCTGGCTAGCTGGGTGGGAAGGAGGACTTGCAGCACTGACCATAGTCACAAGCACCTCCCCTCACACACACCCCAACACAAACTCCACAGAACCCACCTGGTAGAATGCAATGCCCCCCATCCTAACACAAGATCCCACAAAGAACCACCACCCTGGGTTATGTTGTGTGAAGCACAAGGACACTCTTGGGACTTCTAGCCAAACAACTGCCAGGACAACACTCCCAGCCATCCTGTCAGCACAGCCAGCCCACCCCACAGGGAAGCAGAGTCAAAAGGAAGGAAGCATGGGCATGCTGGGAAGGGGGAGGAGGCAATAGCATGATGGGAGTCGTAGTCACAGACATAGCTCACCCCCACAACTGTCCCATCAACACCACCCTGAACCATGCTCACATCACAGGGAGTGGAGAAGGACTCACAAGATGTCTGACACTGGCTACTGCTGTGGGGAGCACAAGGCCCTGCTGGCAAATGTGCACCAACAAACAGCAGGACACCACTGAGTGACATCCTGAGAGACAACTTACACTCCCTGCAACGCAAGCACGTTCCATGGTGGGATAACTGACTGGCTGGGTGGGTGGGAAGGAGGTCCGGCTGTCAACCAAACACAACCAATGCAGACCATGTTCACACCCCAGAAAATACATAGAAATGCCCAAATAATGCAGGACAATGTGCCACACCAATATCAACCTCTGACTGTGACGACTTAGGACAATGCAATGTACAGGCCCGCACCCAGAGGCACAGTCACAACTGTCATGTGTGTCAACCATTGATGCCTGCAGAAACATAACATACATTGTTTGTGTCTCCCAAAAACAGGTGATGATGGGGACACAGCAGCAGACGCTGAGGAGTCCCAGTCCCAGGCTCAAGAGGATGCGGAGCTCACTGGCGTCGTACAGCCTCTGTCCTCCTCGGACGATGAAGACCAACCTGGCACATCCGGTGCAAGTCAACATGCAGCACCAGCAGGACCACCAGCTGCAGCACCAGCAGGACCACCAGCTGCACCCCCTGCACCCACCCCTCCAACGACTGTCACCACGAATACCATCCCTGCCGACATGGACAGAACAAGGAGCAACACCAGCACAGGGACCCTGGACCAACCTGGGGCCATGGACACCACCACCACCACCAACCCCCAAGGTGGACCAGGGTTATCTGTGCGTGCCACTGCACACACTGCACATGTCAGCAGGGGTGGTGGGAGGGGTGGGAGACAGAGGTCGCTGCTTGCAGACGTTGCTGGTGTGCATGATGACCCACAACTGGTACGCATAGCTGATGCGTACCAGTCCAGCACCGGAGAGCTCAGCCAGGTAGTGGGGCTCCTCAGAGACATGAAACAGCAGCAGGCTGCCCATCATGCCCGCTTGGACTCCCACATGTCCCACGTGGAGTCACACATGTCCCGCGTGGACTCACACATGTCCCGCGTGGAGTCCAAGTGGGATGCACTGCATGAGATGACGGCGGTGCACAGGGACATTTTACAATGCCTCCGCCAGATGAACAGCAACCAGTCCACACCTCCCTGTGTGCCAACAACATCTGGTGCCGAACAAACTGCAACTGCCACAGGGAGGGAGGAGGACTCTGGCGGAGAGTCCCCTGCACCGCAGCAGCCTGTACTTGAGGGGCCCCCCCAAGAAGAGGGGTCGTCCGAGGAGGGAAAAGTGAGAGGCCGATGGCCAAGCACAACTCCCAGGAAGCCTGAACCTGTTCTGGATGTTCGCCTTTGTGCACAGACTGTTCACCCTGTTGACGGCAACACTACTCCCACACATTGCATGGGGAGTACAAGTTGGACCAATGTGTCAGACAACTGTGGCCCCGATACTGGGGATCCTGTCTACCAGGACTTTCAATTCACCTAGGAACTTCGGATTGCAAGATTTATGTACAGCACTACCCATCCTATGCACTATTAACACAAATGTATCACAATAAACACACTAATACACCATACTTGCCTCTGTCGTGATTCCAACGTGGGTGCTGTTATGGGGATGATGAACTGCAAAATTACACTGTGTATGCGAACTGCAACAGCAAGGACAACACAGGCATGTGAGTACAGGCAACGTGACACACATGAGGGAGACACACCACCAGGGCTACACAACACATACACACCTAGGCCATCTGACTCATTGCCTACACTGATGTTGCCAGGGAAGACGGTGCAATGCACAGACACCACACCCATTCCCAGTTGTAGTCAAGTAGCCCACAGGTGCAGTAAGCAAATGGCAGTCAAATGTGTGACCACAGACAACGCACATCACAAAGTGAAGCACAGGTTTAATACACAGTTGCAACA